>JABWTJ010000918.1:0-20000 GCA_016801875.1 Solanum sitiens | reverse complement strand
CCAAACATTTATGAAATAAATCTCATAACTTATAAAAGATAGAAAAAAAATAATCAAGGAAAGTATAGATAAAACATGATTTTTAGTCTCATTGAATCATATTCTATCTGTCAGCAATGTTTCAATGCAAGTCACTTTTCTTGCTAAGTTTTTCTTTCTTTCCCAATTTCAATCATATTCCAATTTTCCTTAGGGGAAATTGAATTTCAACAAGAAACGAAACTCATGTTTAAATATTATTACGAGACAATATCTGTCATTTACTTCTTCTCACAGTTATATAAAACCAAGAATATAGGAAAAATCTTAAAGCGCATAACTTAATCTTTATGCAGAAAATAAATTTTGTTATTGAAGAAAAAACTCAAGGTTGCAATTCTTCAGTGCACTTTAGAATAAAATTAAAATAATCTTACCCATCAACGGAAAACTTACGACATAAAACATACTCGCACATATTAATGTAGTAATAATACATCCCAAATCTCTTTATCACATGATAAAATTAGGAAAAAGGGTCTCAAAATTACTCTAATTTTGTCCGAATTTGTTGTTACGATATAAAACTTTATGGAGGACCTTTTAAACCACTAAACTATTTAATAGTGTATTTTTTACCCCCTGAACTATTTAAAAGTGTATTTTAAAGGTGTATGTGCCCACGTGGACAAATTACTATTTATAATTATGCAATATTTTTATAAACACATGGACACATCTATACCTTTAATATACACTATTAAATAGTGTAGCGGGGTCAAAGTCATTTTCAAAGTTTAGTATTGTAATACCTATTTTGGCCAATGTTCGGATATATTTCAGACCTTTTCCCATAAATTATCTTTTTCTTTTTTTTCCCAAAAAAAAGATATAGAAAATAAAAGTAATAGTCTTTTCATAATACTTTTTTCTACGGTATTCAGATTAGCAAACAAAAAATGATAAAAAATTAAAAGAAAAAACAAACAACTATCAAAGTCCACATAACATTTTAAATGGTCAGAACACTTTAGAAATACACAACCTTTCATAAAGGTCATAACCCTTCGATAAAATCACAACACTTCATTTCCTATTCATACCTTTAAAACAAACACTTACATCAAGGATAAAGTGTGGAATTGAGGATAAGAATCAATTAACCTTTGACATTGTGATATTAGAACTTGTCATATTGTGACTTATTTATTTTTTCCCTTATGAGTTTTGTAATGCTCACGAGTACTAGTTGTCTTTTGTTGTTTTAGTTGCTAGAAATTTTGTAATGACATAAAATGTTAGTTTTGCAAAAATTTAATAAAACTATTGTTTTACCCCTTCTGGTGGTTTTCCCAAGTCATTTTCGATCAATAGATGAAGTTGGTTTTAGAATTTTGTACTATACGATAGCTACAACTATTTAATTGACGGATAATTTAAGATATTTAAATTAGTGAGTGGTTAATGAGGCAAGTTCATAATATATTTAGAATCTTATACCACTTGACCTACTTATTAAAATAAGATCAAAATGTAATAGCTATTTTAATTATTATACAAATTAATTGTGGCAACCCTCATACTAAAGAAAAGAGAAAGAACATTTAACGACATCAACAACATGGATCAAATTTGATCAGGTAAATATAATCATCAATCTCACCTATCTTTGTGTTGTGCATATGGGTAGGTCTCCCAATTTTTTTTATTGAATGTGGGGCTGTGAACATGTGAATGAATAAGAAGAAAACTGAATTATAAGTAATTGGGAATCAATATACTTGCGATTATGATTCTTTTAACTAGGGAACAAAAATGTTTAAGGGTATATGGGTGTAATTATTGGGTATAATTATTAACCATTGAACAATGATCATTGCTTTTAATCTGATGGTCATATACTCATGCATGACCGAATAATTCAGTGTTGATGAGTTTTAGATTTTGACTCATTAAGGGCATGAATATCACAACTTAATGACCTCATATGCCAATTGTTATGCTCTAAACTAATGCTTGTGTATTGATTTGTATCTAGAAAAACAAAAGAGAAATGAAAAAAATTAATTTCTCAAAAGAAAGAGCAAGAGAAAAGCTGAAGATAGGCAAACCCACTTGGCAATCCACCGAGTGGTCTCTTCACCCGCCGAAAGTTGCTACTCTTAGGATGAGAGATATTGGGCGAAGTACAGTTGTATTGATTTTTAGCTAGGAAAATAAAAGAGACATGAAAGATCATTAATTGGCAAAATAAAGAATAATAGAAAAGCTGAAGATCACCAAACCTACTTGGGAATTCGCCGAGTGGTCTCTTCACCTGCCGAAAGTTACAATGTCACACCTGGGATAAGAGATCTTATGCGAAGGACAGTCGCTATCGCCGATACTCTGATTGGATTAACGAAGATGATTTATTCAGCCAATTCTTTTAGAAAGATTGATGAAGGTGCAAGAAATATGACGATCCAAAAGAGAAAATGGTGGATTGCAGAATCCATCAGCAACCTCAACGTAGACCGCCTAAAGATAAAGTACAAATTAGTTTAAAACTAAAGAAAAGAAGGGTATTGATGATTCTACAAATTGGACTCATTTAGGGTTATATTCAAATATATTTAGTGTTCTTAAATGTGTATTTTGTCTCAATAACAGATATAAATCCCTAAGTTTCAGATATTTATAATTTGAGGCAAAGCATAGAGACTACTTGGAAGGAATAAAAAGACTTAAAAGATGAAGAATCGAAGGCGTGAAGATTGTTGAGTACACTTGGCCACTCACCAATATGCATGGATGACGCCTTTTGTTCCGATGAGCTGAACCATGAAGGAAAGGATCAAGTCAACGGTGAAAAGTAGAAGTCGGTGCATCGCCGAGCAGTTCCGCTAGGAAGTACTATGTCGCCAATGATCCAAAAAATGACGATGCTAAGATAAATAAAGACGATAATGAACTATATGAGAGGGTGGATGGCCGAGTGCATCGGAAGTCCCGACTAACATCGCCAAGTGGATCCTTCACAACAAACTTTCTTGAAACTATAAATACTAGTTAATGTTTTTACTTCAAAGAGATTTGCTGGGAAATTTTATTTTCATTCTCAGAAAATATTTCATATTTTAGTTTCTATTTTTGAGCTCTATGTTTTGAGAGGGTATTGAAGAACACGAGAAAACAAAGGGTTTCATCTCCATCAATTTGGACTTGAGTCTCTTAAATTCTTCCCTTTATGCTTGTATCAAGACTTTAATCTTCATACCTATTTGCGTTCAAGTTCATTTAGGTATGAATATCTATCTTTTATCCATATGTTGCTAAAAAAACCCTATTCTAAGGGTGCGAAATTTGTGTATATGGGATAAATTAGTTGTTGGGTCTTGTTTGCTGATAGTTTAATCGTAGTTTAATTATGATTTCATTTAGTGGTTGTGGATGATTATAATGAAATTGTTGTTGCAAATATGGTTTCATGTTAGTTTTTTGGCTTTCTCGAAAGAGAAGTAATAAACCTAAGACCTCTAAATTGATGGCAAATGAGACTGGGTCTACACGAGGTTCAGCTCGAGAGAGTGAGTGGGATAAGGCGGAGGCTGATCTTCTTGCGGCATGTGGGTATTCAAGAAAAACTCATTTGAAATGTGGTAATATGTTATAGAGATAGTTTATCCCATTTAAAGTCTAGCCTAGTAACTATTATTCTATGAATTCTCTATTAAAATCATGTACCCAATGCTTTAGTTTATCTCGTATTCCATTCGCATCCCAAGAATATTTGACAGTTTCGTATCACCCGTTTAGATTCAGTATTTTTATTTTTTGATACTGTTTTTACCTTTATTAATTAGAAATACTTATTACTTTGCAATTGTATTCTCAAGTGCGGAACCACTCCCTTTGGACACTACCCCAATTCTCGGTTTGTTATGTTCCTATATATGATGGTTGGAAACTCGTACTTGAGGGAGTGTATTGAAAAGCGTGATCATAAAAAGGACTTATCAAAATAGCTCCGCTGCCGGGGAGTGGTGTTACTTGAGAATATGTAGTTAGGAAGATTTTTGTTCTTGTTTAATTATAGCTTACTTATTTTACTTTCAGTTTTGTTTTGCTTGTTTGTGTATGAGAATTGGAAAAAAAGAATGGATAACCACTATAGGTACCAAACGAATTATCCCCTTCTAAAACTATTAAAACTCAGGCACAACCTCCTGACCATCAATAAAGTAGGGGATGAGACTGTTGAGGAAATGTGGTTGAAGTTTCAAACGGTGCTACAACCATGACCATCTCATGGGATGATTGATAAGGCTTTATTGTAATGATTCTATAGAGGTCTTGGACCCGAGAATAGATGTAACGCCGATTAACTTTCGTGGTAGGTACGTTAATCTAGCGTTATGAAGTTGTACCAGAACTCCTTGATGTCTTGGTGGAAGCCAACAAGAAAGACAAGAAGAAACAAGTGTGAAATGCACTACATAGTTGGATGTTCTATCTAAATGAGTCATGGTGTTGGAAGCACAAACGATGGAAAAGTAAAAGCACTTCTCACTCCGAGAGTGTAGGAATGGGAAGAGAATGGGGGTGTGCAGTATGATAAGGTCCTCTAACTCATTCAACAAAAACTAAATAATATAGACAGGAAATTGAATGAGATGAATGAGAAGATTGAAATGCTGAATGAAACGTGAACCTCTAACTCAATGACTATTAAACTAAAGGATGCCTAAATCAACCACTTAAAATCAGGTCGCTATCCACCATTCGCTGAGGATTCTCCCAACTACACCATGGCCGACTTCGAGGATGAAGTATAGTTTTTGACTTGTGTTGTGTCGAGATGTTAACTAAGGTGTTGTTCTTGAGGAAACCCAAAACCCATTATCCTTTTATTATTGAGTATTGAAAAAATAATGGTGTGATGTTTTACTGTTTGAAGTGCAAAAAAATGTTTTGAAAAGTTTATTGTGGCAAGCAACAGGTCCAGTCGGCGAGTCGCGAAAGAGGTCGACAACCCTGACCTGATCCGCCATTTGACTCCAGACTGGAGTTAGTAAAATTAGCAAGCTTAGGAAATTATTGGCGAGTTGCCAACAATTTTGGTGATCCTTTGATGATTATCGCTATTTGAACTTCAAGGCTTAGTAGAAAGATTCGTAAAACTTGGCACAGTACGTGATTGCTTGGCGACTCGCCGATTGACTCAACGATCACAATTAATGTTGCCCATTCGACTAAATTGGATGGTTTCCAAGCTAAAAGTTAAAATTATCAAACTGGTTCACTTTTATACAGTTTGATTACCCCAAATACACCTTTGCACATTATTCTTTATATTTTAATGTTGCCCAAGTGTCTTAAGTTATCAAATTGTGCTCCGTACTTGGATGGCATTGCCGCCTAGAAATTCAACTTTAGAGTTGGTCAGCACAAAAGGTGAGTTCATGAATTCCCAAATTCCTTTGAGATGATGTTTCTCTCAAATGCACCAATGTTGTGTTATTGAGGTACAAAGAGCACTTGAGTTAGAACTCTCTTATTCAAAAAATTGACCTTTAGATTATTTTTATTTACATTTGAGGATAAATGTTTAAATTATGGTTGGGTGAAGCCCACCTTTGGTGTGCTTTTCTGACTGATGTTTGGATTATATATTTGGGTAATCTATTTAAAGTTGTGTTTCATACTAATTTTCGTGGATGTTTAAGCTTATGACTCCTTTCTTTATATTACAAAATGATTGTGACCCTTTTGAAATTTTTTGGCAATTTTTTGCCACCTCTTTTATGCGCACTTGAATGTGTCTGTTCCTAGGAAAATATTAGTCTCAGTTTCGATCAATACCAATGACTGGAATAGTTTTTAAAACCAAACAAACATGAATGTGCGGCTACAACGAGGCCAATTGAAGTTGCATAGACAATATGTGAGCTTTTTGCATCTCGTTGTTATTAGTCATGTATCTAATGGACATTCTTGTATTGATCATTTCATACTAGAAAAAGTGAGGAGTATTGTTTTAATTTAGTGTCAAATAATTCTTTCATAAGCTTACTTTGAACCATACATGACATCACCTAGAATTTGCCCCCCTTGGTCTGTCAACTAAGTAAGGCTATCCCTTGATATGATCATAGGCAACTTTGAAGAGTGTGAGCCAATTCAACATATACCTCTTTTGTGGCCTTCCTTTGGAAAAAACGTGATAAAAACATGACCTATCTGAATCCATCATCCATAATCCTCATCAGAGTTGGCTTGGTTGAATAACTAACTTAGGCATGAACACATGATGTTGAGAAAGATTGAACCCCCCATACAAAATAAAATAGAAGAAAATAATGAAAAAGAAAAAAAGTCGCGAACGAAATGTAAAAAGAAAAAAAAGTTTTTCAACACACTATGGAGAAGTGAATAAAGGTATGACTTGTTAGCACTAAATGAAATGATGAAGATAAGTAATTAAAAGAAGTATTGTGGGCTCCACAACTCATGTTGATTATACTCACTGAGCCTAAACAACCATAACTTTGCATTCAGGTACATTAAAAGCCTATAAAGACCTTGTTGATCTTGAGTGAACTGAAACAAAGGTTGTATTTGAAAGTACGAGTAAACCGATGGGTGAAAGTATGCATTATGTTCTGCTTTTTGAGTGTGAGCATTATATTTGATTCCTGAGCTTTCAGTGATTAAACCTTTGAGTAAAAACAGAATCGTCATTTGCGTTGGACTCATTTAGGGCTATATTTTAATAGAAATAGTGTCCTCAAATGCTTATTTTATCTCAATATTTTATGAAAACTCTCAAGTTGAAGGTATTTTAAGATTGAAAAAAAGCATGGACACTCTAATGCAAAAAGGGACAAAAAGGCTCAAAAGAACAAAGAAATTGATGTATGGGGATCGCCGAGTCCACTTGGTGGTTTACCAAAGAGTCCTACTTCTCGTTTTCTTCAAGTGTGTTGAGCCCTAAATGACAGAATCAAGTCGGTGGATGAAACGAGCACTCGGCGTGTCACAGAGTAGCTCTACAAAGCAGTACAATATTGACCAATGGACCAAAGTATGATAATGCTGAAGGCTGTACCAGAAGGCAGTGAAACTACACAAATGGACGAATCGCCGTATAAGTCTGTGATTTCGACTAATGCCGCCGAACGATCCACTGCCACATTAATTCTTCAAATTATAAATACTAATTTATGATGTTATTTTAGAGAGTCGAACATCATAATAACTTTTAGTCTTGAATATTATTTTTAAATATTTTACTCTCATGTTTGAGAAGGGTTTTTGATGAATTGACGAATGAAGGGTTTAGTATCCTCCAATTTGGAAGTCGTCTCCTTGATTCTTCTTTTTACCCTCAAAATCAAGACTTATTTCTCTTTACCAATTTAATTTCAATATCATTGAAGGTATACTTTTCTATTTCTTGATATGTGTCTAAAATCCCCCACTATTGGGGTGTGATTTAACCAATATGGGTTAATATTGTTGTTGGGTCTTACTTGGTTATAGCTTAAATGTAGTTTAATGGTGATTTCTTCTAGTAGTTCTAGATTAATCTAATGGACTGTAGTTGTAAATACAAGTTCACCCATGTGTTTTTGGCTTGCTCGAGAGAGAGGTTACAAAACCAAGACCACTAGAATTATGTCCTAAGGAGTGTCGATATGAGGTCCATCCCGAGAGGATGAGCCCTAGTCCCATATTCTAACACTCAGCTCGAGAGAGTGAGTGGGGTAAGGCGTAGGGTGGTCTTAATGCGGATAATGGGTGTCCGGGAGGAACCCATTTAAAATGTGGTAAGTTGCTCGAGATAGAACTTATTTCCAATTAAAGGTTAGGCTAGTCACTATTACTCTATAGATTTACTATTGAAAGAATGTACCAAATAATTTAGATTAATTTGTATTCCGGTCAAACCTCAAGAATTCCCCTCTCACACTTGATTTTCCTTGCATTTAACTATTTTTACTATACTTGTGAAAAAACCCAAAATCGATATTTGACACTTTCGTGTCACCCCCTTTAATTTGTAATGTTTTTACTCGTTAATTTCATTAGCTACGACTAGTTAGAGTGGAATTCTAGTAAGCTACATATTCTAAAAACTGCTCCCTAGGGAGACGAAAACCCTTGGTTGGGTTGCTATATTGTCGACGGCCGTAAACACTTGAATCGAAAATAGTGTCGTTCATCACGATAAGCATCAAAATGACGCCGCTGTCAGGGTGTGGTGTTATTTGAGAAGATACAGTTGAATAGAGTTTTTGTTCTCCTTAGCTGTAGTTTACTAATTTTACTTCTTTTTTTTTCCCCATTACATTGTAATTAAGGAAATCATGATTGGGAAAAATAGTGGTATTTGGCTGAAACAGACCAAGAAGTCAAGGGCGAACATCAAGCTTACTATACTTAGAACTCAGCCAAAGAAACTAGCCAACAAGATAACTAAGTTTGAAGTCCAATGCAACAACAAGGAGAGATACACACCTCCTCATGAGAGGAGGATGTCTAGAGATGGAGAGAAAAGTTGTGTCGAGGACACACTTCAAGTCATTATCCAAAAGATCATCGATCAAGATAGGGTGTCGGAAGAAATGAGAGAGAATATTAAAGTGTTGAATCAATCAATTATATCTCACTCTATATCAATCCAATAAACAAGGTCACTCCTTATATTTGTGGTGCCTAATCTCCATCCAAAAGCCATATTGGGGTAACCTAGTGATACCAGGGCAAGCCCCAACAACGGAGAATGAGACAGGAATTGGGTCGTTAAATAAGGTTCTTCATGGGAGGCAACCCACAATCCTAAATGTTTTGGATTTTACTTTTATAAATAATGGTGTGTTGATGTTGCAGGCTAAGTGAAGGATGAGTAGATATGGAGGATTTGGCGAGCAAAAGTTCCATTACGCAAGTCACCAAGTACGTTTTAAAGCCCTACTAGATCCACTGTTTCGATCAACACAAGTGCAATACAGAGCTTGTAAAACTCAACGAACATAAGTCGCAATTCAACGCATCACCAACTTGTTCGGCGATCTCAACTCACAAAACTAATTTTATCCCTATGAAACTGATGATTTTATAAAAAGGGCGGGATATATGACCACTCAGCGGTGAGATCAACTAACGTCGCCGAATGGATAATAACAGAATGGTTAAATACGGCCAAAGGTCTAAAAATTTAAAACATTCGCACTTTTTCTTGTTTTAACCTCCTCAACTTCATACCGAGGTATTACTTTCTAGATTTTTGCCTATCATTAGTATTGTAGTTTCTAATTAGTGAGTGGGATTGGAATTCTTTGTCGCCTAGCATTTCAAAAGGATTTTAATTGGCTTTAGAGGTTAGTCCCTAAACCCAAAATTAATTTTTGAAATAAATTTGAACTCTCTCGCAATATTAGTATCACACTGAGTGTGCTAGTCTTCTCTGGTAGGAATAGGTTGCTTTGATGTTGCCTTTTATTTAAACCCTTTGCATGCGATGTTCTAATCGTCGAATTCCTACAGTTTTGTGCTTTCTTTCAACTGAATTTACAATGGGTGAGGCTTGTTATTTTTTAGAATTGGTAGGGTGAAGTCTAAGTAACTCATGTTTGTGCTTAATAATGAAAATTGCTCAATGAGGGAATGGTTGACAATATTTTAAGGGTGATCGTAGTTAAAGGGTCAAATTTTGTAAAACAAGAAGAAGTTTAAGTATTCCAGGGTGATGGGTAGTATAGGTATTAATTGAATTTCAATGGTGCATGCTTTGATTTTGCTTTTGGGGTTTGTAAGGTCTATTTCAAGAACTGGGTTGGAAAATAGGCACATTGGGCCAATTTTGTAGTTGGGTCGAGCTCGCCGAACCACTTGGCGGTTCGCCTACTAACCCTATATGGCCCTTAATTTTATGTCTTAGTTGTTGTGGGTTCTTTGACATTTGGCGAATAAGTTTTATTTGCAGTAAGTAGTCGGCATTTTGCCGACAGTACTCTTGATTGCCTTACACATGATCCCCTGAACCAGTAGCAGTGTAACTTTCAAAAGACAATCTCTTCGTCGCTGAAGTTTGTCGGCGACTCACTTAAGCCAACCCGTTCGGCGAGTTTGACCTAGCTTGCCAAAGAGGTTGACGCTTTGCTGGCTGCTTCGATAAATCATTCTGTCATAGATTTTAATGTGTTTAAGTATGATTATTCTTCTATTCGTCGATATTTTTGGAACATATGGTACGCATTTACATAAACGCCCAACCAAAAAAGAAGGCAGCACAGCGCATTCACATCAATGAAGGATGTTCAAATCCTTCGAAGAGAGGAGGGGAAGAACTCCACAGGGTTAGCCTAATCACTATTACTCCTTAGATTTCCTATATAAAGCATGTACCTAATAATTTAGATTAATTTGTATTATGGTCACATCCCAAGAATTCCCTTGCATACATGATTTACCTTACATTTTTACCATTTATATTAAAATTGTGACAAACCTCAAATCGATAATTTACACTTTTATGTAACCCCTTTGATTTGTAATTTTTTACTCGGTAATCTTTTTAGCTATGACTAATGAGAATGGAATTCTATTTAGCTACTATATTATCGATGATCGTAGACACTTCAATTAAAAGTTGTGTCATTGGTAACAATAAGCATCAAGGGAATTCACATACTTTTTTTGAGTACACAATTGATTCTTGCATGAGTAAATTAACTGTTGTTGTGTACATTCATTATTGAGTCTTGTGTAGCACTACGTGAGACATTCTCTTTGAATGGCTTAACTTGAGTTTTACATGAGGATAAGCAAAAGTTTATGTTTGGGGTGTTGAGGTGTGCAAAAATTGGACTCATTTTGTCACGACTAGAGAGCACCCCCAAGTCATTACGTAGCGTACTCAACCTCTCAGAGGTATTATACAAGCTCTTAACATTCATTCATCATATTTATCATAAAAATATTGCGGAATTTAAAACTCTTCACAATAAAGTCAAAACGAATCTCTTTTATAGAATATAAGAAAACTAAGTCTCGTCATAAGACATCATAGACACATTAATATCATAGTTTCACATCCTTACATCAAAAGAAACTTATAGTATATTACAAAGTCATTAATAAAATATAGCTAGAAACATAAACAATGTCCTCGAACATATAAAGACATACCAAGAATCTTAAGAGAATTCTATCTCCCAAGCTTTAAATTGTATGAACCACACTCGCCACTACCTAAACTTGTACACATAGAGAAACGTATGG
This sequence comes from Solanum sitiens, assembly GCA_016801875.1. Lineage (NCBI taxonomy): Eukaryota > Viridiplantae > Streptophyta > Magnoliopsida > Solanales > Solanaceae > Solanum > Solanum sitiens. The sequence continues at coordinate 8,753 of JABWTJ010000918.1, read as the reverse complement.
AATTATCACAATTAATGCACTAAGTTTTTTTACCAAGAAAGAAAACCATGCAAAAAGGGACATTAACTTAAGGATATGTATGAACCTTTATCATAAGAGTTTAAGAGACATGATACAAGTCAAAAATCACATATAATACATATTTCATATTCAAGAAGTAAGCCTTTAATAAGTTTAGACTCCCTACCTAAGGTTACTCTAAGACCCACCTAAGTATGAGTAAGACATGAAGAGACCGCCTATAGACCCTTTTCAAGCACTCTTACGTTATCCTCAAAGATACTCTAGATAAGAACCTTTTTATTCAACATGCTTCATTAAAAAAATTTAAGAGGCAACTAAACAATTAGGGGACTTCTTATAACTGTCTTAGAAGACCTAGGGAACTCACTTTAGCATTTTCAAGGGCTAATCGTGCCATGTGTAGATAGCATCCCATTCCACTACCCACACATTGTAGAACCTATCCAATACTAGAGTTCACATCCCACATGATGAGAATAGACATTAACCAACATAGACTATACTAGCTAAGATTGGAATCTCGTGTCATAAAAAAAACCACACCGTGAAGGTGTTTTACTTGCCAAGGGTAGAAATAGGACACATCTCATGTAGGCATATGGTTTAGGATATCATGGGCTTCTTTGTACTCTAGTCTCATGCTTCAAGTAGAGCTACTACCAAAAGAATATCCACTCGATTCTTTGCCTTGATTCTCATTGATGTATCGTGGTTTCACGGTACTTTCAATGCTTTTTCCTTAAGATCGGTGTGTTTCTAGAACCTTTTTGTAGTAATTTTAACATGTTTTTATCTTTGTTTTGAAGGAAAGGTATCCAAAACCAAAGCGCCAAAGGCAGTTGAGATTTAGTGCAAAGATGACCCACGAAGGCCATCGACGGTTCGTCGTTCCATCGACGGACCGTAGATGGTGACCGTCCACTAAAAGTTTAGGCATCATGAGAAACTCAGGGAAATCTGACCAAGTGTGGGTCTACAAAAGGATTGATGGTCCATTGATTTATCGATGTACCATCCTATTAAATCGACGATCAGATTAGAGAAAAGTTTGTGTACCCAAAGTTGAAGAAAACTAAGTATGTATCGACGGAAGGCATCGACGGACTGTAGATGCATCGACGGACCGTGCTGTTGTTCCGTCGATTGAATCAGAAAATATGCCAGCTGTTGGATGAAAAAGTGGTTAAGTCTGGAATGATGAAGGAAGTCGACAGTCCGTCTTTCATCGACGGACCATCTGTGGGGGTCGTCAATTGAATTTGCCTTTTTGGACAACTTTCCTTATTTGTATTCCTTTTAATTTAGGAAAATATTTGTCATAAATACGGTGTAAAACATCGTTTTTGGGGTGGGATTCTATTACTGCTATTCTTAGTTTGTTTTTGTAGATTTGTTTTGGCAACTTTGGCATTAATTCAAATTTTCCGGATTTAGTTTTCAGGTGAATTATTATTGTTTCAAGTTGAATTTCTGGATTTTCATCAAATTTGTCAAAGTAAGTTCATGATTTATTGTTTATCAAACATGAACTGTGTTCCTCTATGCATTGGTAACTAAATCCACAACTAGAGTTGTGGGAATCATGGGTGATCAACAAAGTAAACCTAGCTTAATAACAATTCTCAAATAGGTTAGTGCACGCATTCATAATTCTTTCGCTTAGATGTCTTTTTAACGAGTGTAGGCGTTAGAAATCGCCTTATTGCTATTTGTTGAACAAAGGAGGTAGTTAATAGAAAAAGAATTATCAACATATATTTAGTGGGATACTATCTAATAGGCTAGTTTTGATTGGTGCGACGTAATAACTAAGCCATACATTGAATATGATGCTTAAAATGAAGTAAAGGTAAGAGTTAGTAGCTTACACACACGTAGCCGGACCAAGGTACATGCTGAAATTCTCTAAATGCCGAACCAAGGATTAGAGATACATCACTTATCACATTGCATGCAAAACACTAGGGAAGAATTGTTATTGCTAGGAATACGGTGTTATGAACCTATGAGGAACATTTACACCCTAATTTCTCTCATAACTTGATAAACACTAAAAATTTACTCCTTCTAATTGTTATACTTAGCGATATTAAAAGACTTTAGTTTCACAAACCCCCCCTTTAATTACCTGTTTTCAGAAAAGACTTGACTAAATAGAAGTAATTGTACATTGAAGTTAAGTCTAAACTATTTTTCTCGTGGGATCGACCCCATCCTAATAGTTGGGTTCTTTACTTGATACGACCACTTATACTTATTTACGGAGGTGTAATTTGAGTGTTTTACTCATAGAGTAAGTTCATTAACATAATAATATAATGAGAAGGTACCTTTTCTTAGTCCTACCCAATTCATAATGCCATTACCAAGAAGGGATCCACAAGTGTCTACAAATCAAGGTTAATTAGGATAGCTCTTATGACTTTCTTAGAGATGATTTCATTTTGTTCCAACCAACCTACCCCTAAGTCCATCATTCCACTCAAGAAGAAAACCATTACTGTCTTACAACTTCAAGGCTTCTATATTAAACTTCTATTCATATGCAAGGTTCAATAATAGTCTTTAATAAAAGGGCTCCTACTTTAGGTCTACCGATCCTAGACTTTCATTCATTCTCTCATTCATCCATACATACTTTACAAGGATGCCTTAGCCTACCATGTCAAGAGATCACATTTACATAACTTTCATACATCAAGGAGAAGGCACCTAAATCTACCAAATCCAAGAGTTCATAATCTAGGAGCTTTCATGTATCAAGAAGAGAGACCTAAGAATACCAAATCAAGACACAAGATCATCATATAAGACTCTTCACAATCCATCATCATTACACATTTACATTAGAAGAGAATATAATTTCATCACATCACATCCACATTACACAATATCATCATTAATGTTGTACATCTATACAAGCCATACAATGATGATACTACAATTCACATAATAATGCCGACAAGGCCATGTTCATAGCAATTTTAACAAATAAGCATCACCACTATAAGTGGACCATACCAATCAATAGCAATTCAATATCAATTCTATACAAAATAAAGGAATTAGGTCAAATTAAAACATTCCAATAGCCAAAAACACAATTGCTTAGCATTTCCGACAAATTCACACAACAAGAGATCTTACCAATGACAATGTACACAAGACTAGGGAAACAATTCATCCATATCAATTATCCAACAAAACCCAATATATATATATCAATTCTATAAGGCAAATTATGAACAATTTCAACAATGAACAATATATAATTCAATAGCCTATAACAATCTACACATGAATTCAACACAATTAAGTCATTATCAATACACCCACTTTAGAGACAAAAATAGGAATTCAAGGAATACATTGTTTCATGGATGTTTTGATCATAAAACCATCAATTTACATTGATACTTCATAAAACATAAATTTGAACATTTTTATGTAAGAACTCATGATTAGAATTCAATTTAGAATTTCAAGGTTTTTGGTGAACTTTGAAAATCCTTTGGAATTGGCTCCTCGAGTGAGAGAAGAATCAAGGATGAAATAACCATACCTTACTACAAGAAATCCCACGAAATTGATCGAAACCTTCAATCCAAGCTTAACTTTTACTCTAAGCTTCCATGGAGCTTTTGAGAGAACTTATGTTGAACTTGGGGTTTTGATTTTCAAGAATGAAGTCTAAGTCTAGGGTTTAGTGCTTTAAGTAACATAAAATATCCAAAATAACCCAAAATAACTGTCCCCCTATCACGACCGGAATCTAGACCCTAGACGAGACCGGCGTCGTTGACCTCTCAGAGGTCGCATAATACTATCTACGTAAACACATAAGCGTTCACAACAACCATCTAAATCAAGATAATCAAATGAAATATATAATCATAAATATAGAGTTGCCAAAATGGCACCAATACAACGTCTGAAAGTAAATACGAAAGAAACGCTAGTGGAACATACTCTACTAGCTCATGCCCACGTCTACGCTAGAATAAACCAGTAAACATCCTCGATAGCATGAGGGCCTACCAAATCCGGATGAAAGCTCCACGTCCGGATAACTTCTGCGTCGACTCGTAAGCTCTAACGTCCAGATGCACCTGCACCTAAATATAGATAAATGTATGGAATTAGTACACACTTGTACTAAGTATGGGTATATGCAAGCACACACCACGAACATGCATGATTTAGAAAAGCTCTCTCCTAACGATATGAGTTATGGAAAGTCAAGTCAGTGGACTTGACAAAATCGGATTAGGAAAGTCATGCCATTGAGTAACATGCATCATTATGCGTATCATATTGCACACAGCACATAACATATTGCATATAGCACATAACATATTACGTATAACACATATCATATTTCATTTCATTTGTTCATATGCCATGAGACCTTGGAATCATAGACTTAACATTAGGACTTCCCAAAATGAGGGCTCAACATATGGGAACTCAACTAGGGAGCCTTCTTTAGCAAACACAAAGTCTGCTTTATTCATTCATACGTACTTCATTTCATTTCATTCATAGGCTAGTGTAAACACCAGTTATACCTAGGATGTAGTTTAAGACTCTCATTGGGTTCACTGTGCAATGACTAAGAATAACCTAGTTTCATTACTTGAGTCTAGTTCACCTGTTGATTATCTTATCCAAACACCTTTGGTATCATTCATTTCATTATCTTTCATACTTTGAGGAACTTCAAATTTAACCGACATAGATCATGTGGACATCATGAAATCCGGTGTCTTCCCCACACCGAAAAGAGGTGGAGTCACTAGCCAAGGTGAAACCAAAACATCCCTAGCTCGCTTAGGTGGAAAACAACTGACTAGTTCCCTATGTTGGCAGCATAGTTCAAAGAATAGGAGATTTAGGGAGACCCATACCCAATTTGGTGGACAGTCTCATCTCATGAGTATTACGTGAACCTCCGCCCTTCCCAAAAGAAGGCATCACCACTAATAGCTAGCCTATTGGTGCTCCGTTTAAAGTTCCTATTTACATTCAACTCATACATCATCGAAGCTTGCTTCTAGGATGAGGTAGTCATAGCTAATTAGATGATTTATCATCTCTTTTTTACTTATTAAGTGTGAATTGTCCTTACAGTTACATATAGAGTGTGATTGAGACTTGTCTCTTAATATTCAACACTCTGTTAGGTGAGTACATTTGGTGACCTTATATTGGCATAGGTACATCTTGTCTCCCTTGCACTAGCCTCATATTGTGATGCCACCCTGTTCTTTCTTAACATATTTTCATTTCATCTTTACTCACCTTTCGTTATTTGTTCATCGTATAACATACATATGCTCTAATGGAATTTACATTGAGGGACATTGATTCTAGGCGTAGATACAAGTTGTCTCACTTGTAGTAGCCTATCCTCATGTAGCAACTCTTTCTTGATTTATTTATCGTTTAGCATAAATACACTCTCTTAGAAATTTCATTTAGTGACATTGATTTTTAGGCGTAGATGCAACTTGTCTCACTTGCACTAGCCTCTTATCATGTTGTCACTATTTTCATTAGCATCATAGTTACACACCCCTTTTTACGTGAATGTTCATTTCATTATATGACAATGCACTTGGCCTTTTAGTGTGTTTCACGCCCTTACTTAACCCTTGTGGGGTCACATCATTCATTACATAACATCTTAGGTTCACTTACATTTAAACGTCTACTGGACTTATGAATCCATACATACAAGCCATGTGGCTTCATTCGTAATTCGTCTAAGTGATTCATACTTACCCAAGGTTATGTGGTACAAGACTTATGCATCTTGTAAGTATGCCAAGGTCTCAATTTTGATTCCCAAAGGCAGCAAGCATTAATTATTTAATCACGTAAGACTTAAGTGTCAATACGGAATTGGGCAAGGGAACCCTATTTTAAACCCCTTGTATAACACTTAGTTATTTTTCTTTATGATTTTCGTTGAAATAAACTTCTTGACTAGGGACCCGAGATCAATTCCCCACACCTACACTTCCTTTCTTTCTTTTCTTCATTTTTGTCTTAAACATTTCGGCCTGGGGGACCCATGATCGAATCCCCACGCCCACATTCTTTTCTTTTTATTTCTTTACTTGATTCATTCGTTTAGACTAAGAGGGTGTGGGATCGAACCACCACAACATCACCTTATTTTTAATTGCATGTTCTCCTTACTTTCTCATTCGTCCAAGAGGTTGTGGATTCGAATCCCACATGCCTCATTTTTATTATTTCTTTATTTCATTTTTCTCCTCTCTCCTTCATCCGTCCAAGAGGTTGTGGGTTCGAACCCCACACACCTCACTTCATTTTCTTTCATTTTTCTCCTAACTTTTCACTTGAGCTTTACCCCATTTCGAATACCCCTTACCTCACTTTATTATTTAATTTTTTTATAACTTGTATATGGTGAGGTCTTGGGTTCAATACTCACTGACCTCATGCATTTTAAAAATATTTTTAAACGTAACATTTTTAACAGTAAGCTGCCGAAAACAAATTTCCAGAATGCTGGAAATTTGTTCACCCTTTTTGCAGCCCTTTTTCTCAACTTTTAAATGTTAGATTTAGCACAATTTTCGTGTAGCATCTAGTGCATCTTTAGGTGAGTTTTCATGGTTACTTTTGGAAATTTGATCACCTTTTTGCAGTCCATTTTCTCACCCTCTTTCACGTTAAACATTAAGACATTTCGAGTAGTTTTTAGGGAGATCTTTAGGTGCATCTTCAAGGTTACTTTCAATCAACAATTTTCATTTAATTCAGCACTTTGAACTTATATGAACATCACGTTTTTAACATATTCATACACGTAAAATACAACAATTTAACATGTCAAAATTCATGCTTCAAGCCGAGACCAAAATAACAGTACACACGTGCACCCACAAGTTAACATATCACACATTTTCGGAAACACTTCTTTCATTTCTACATAATTCCAAATACACATTCAAACACGTAATCACAACCAGCCCTAAAATCATCTACAAGAAGTCATACCAACACATACTTGAATCTTTCAAAGGATCTAATAACAGGTGCATGCAACGGGGACAACCTTAGTTTTTAATTGTGAATAGTCTGAACCTTAGGGGTCTCTTGGGAAAGGGACCAAGAGGGAAGAAAACCAATACCTGAAGTCGTTCAAAGGTGTTCTTACGTGCTGCCAAAATCCCCCCACTAAGCCAACGTCTCACCACCGAAATCACAAGCACAATCCGTAGAGAACTTGGTTTTTGCTTTTCGTTTTGAAGCTTATTTTGCTTTTTGAGTTTGAGCGTTCAAGTTCTTGATGAACTTTATATTTTTTTTTGTTCTGTTCTTTTTTTTTTTTACAGAAAGTTGAGCGTGTAAATAAGGTGAGAGTAGAGAGAGACGTGATATTTAGTTAGCTTAGGATTAGAAGATTAGGTGGAGACTTGGTCAAATTAGGACTTCTCTTAATTGTTTAAAAATCTGATTTTTTTTAAAAGGGTAAGCAAAATGACCACCAAGCCCCTATAAAATCAGATTATAATCATCAATTTAATCCACCTAAATGTCGCTTCCACCAAGGCTCGAACCCGGGTGAAGCCTAACTTGCGAAAAAAGGTCAATTTCAGCCAACCCTACCCGAATTGCCCCTACTCTTTAAATTAATTAATTAATTTAATATTTAGGGTAATTACAATACTAACCCTAGCTTGGAAAAGACCATTTTTCCCCTAGTCCCTCCAACCTAAGATCACCCATTTTAAGTCCGGTAAAACTCATCCGGGTGAATCATTCGGGTGCCCTACATGGTTGGTTCTCACCTTGCCTAGCTCAACTAACTCCCAAAGTTGGTTGACCAGTCTAGTGCATAGGTTCTGAGGTCTGGTTCTAAGCGCAATAAGCCGTGTGAACCCGGTCTAATCTAGGCATTATAGGTACGTTTAGGCATTACTTCGCATAGTTATTTTTGGGTTGTTACACCCCCTATTGAATTGTCCAAGGTTTGAATTTACCAAACCACCCTTGTCTTGGATGAAACTTTGCATGCAGTTGCAGGTGCCAAACGACAGCTCCCATTGACAGGGCGTCATTTGGACTACGGGCCATCCTACTTGCTCGTGGTTTGGATCAGAGACTCCCCAAAATATGGGCTAATCTCCCACAACTAAGTGCGGAGCCACGACCATTTTGACGAGGGGTGAATTGATCTACTGTGCGTAGTTAAGAGTTGTCATTTGGGTTGTGTTTGGAAGCTTGATGGAAATGTTTGGGTCCTCCTCAAGGACCCTTAGGGTGGTTCTTAGGGACTTGTACCCTAAATGAGACCATAAAATTCTAGGGTATTTTGCTATCATTTTAGATACCAAACAACACATAAAACATGCAAAGGCACACTATCACACACAAGGTTAGTTTTTGAATATCTTGGTTGTTCTTTGACGTTTGACTTCCAAACTCTTTAAACTGCCTTCTAAAGCTATTATTCATCATTTTAACACCATATTAACTCATAAAACACATATGAAGCTCGAATTTTTACTAGTCCATTTTGAGAGTTGCAACAATCTCCCCCACATGGAAATATTCATCCTCGATTGACACTAAAACACTTTCAACACTTTCAAAATGTAAAGACTCAAGTCTAGCAGTCCATCATCATGCATTAAACAATATATTCACTATATCATGCTAGAAGAAACATCAAATTCACATAACAAGAGACT
>JABWTJ010000917.1:0-214767 GCA_016801875.1 Solanum sitiens | reverse complement strand
CTAAGCCAATTGAAGTCAATTGTGCCATTAAGGTCTTAAAGTAAGGTGTTGATGTTTCATAGCTCCTTATGTCATTGTTACTGCCTCAAAGTATTGTTTTCATGTATTCCACTACTGTTCCGTAATTTCATGTCTCCAAGATGATTATGACCACCAAATCAACATCTCAAAATGTTACGATTATCCAAAATAACATCTCAAAAGATTTATGAACTGATTAACAACAATCTCAAAGATTAAAGAATCTAAGTGAAGAAATCTATTCAATTAAGGGTGGCAGCTTAGGGGCGAAAGCCTAGCATGGGCCGATCCCTATTGGTATAGAAGGGTGGGAGCTCAGGGGCAAAAGCCTAGCATGGGCCTATCCCAAGTTGTGTAATTATTAGGACCGCATCCCAGAGGTTAATACGCCTAGCATGGGTCATCCTCTTCTACCACTGATCAGCTGGTCACTTGTATCGCATGCCCAACAAAGATTATAACATACAAAGAAGGTAAAGAAAAGAATGTAGCTTACTTGATTCCACAAGAGTAAGCAAAGGTGGTCTTCTCTCCTAAATCTATGCACTCATATGTTGCTACTTGATTTCATTTGTACCTTATATTACATATACTTTTTGCCTTACATATTCAGTACATTTTTCGTACTGACATCCCGTATTAGGGACGCTGCATTTCATGCTGCAGGCTCAGGTACTCCAGCTAGTAGACCTCCTCAGTAGGAGCACTCGAAATTCTGCTACTTTTGGTGAGCTCCAAGTTGATTCGGAGCTTTATTAAGTCCTTGGTAAATTCGTTTGGTATTGTATCGTAGTTAAGGGTAAGGCGGGGTCTGTCCCGACCTACTCTAGTCTTCTATCTTTTAGAGGCTTTGTAGACGTATGTACATGGTTCAGTTGTGTCTTAAGGAGTTGTGGCCTAAACGGCCAAGTCTTGTATATAACTTTTGGATCTACTTACGTTGGTTTGTATCGCTGCATCCAAAGTTAACTTGTCTCAATTGTTATAGTATATGCTCAGTAAGAACAGGTTGTTGGTTGGTTCTCTCGGGCCTTTAGGGCATCGGGTGCCTGTCCGTCTTAATGGATTTTGAGGCGTGACAATGCCATTCATTGGGACAACTCCCAACATTCTCTAAAAGATAGACATATGAACTCATAAAACTCATTGAATGAAGTGCTTATCGTCCATAAATGATGATATGAATCTACTACACTAAAGTAAGTAAGTAACATGAGTTATAACATAATTCAAGGGGTCTAAATTAAGTAAGTGACCAGAATGGGGTGTTAAAGGAAGTGAGACAAGTCTCACTTACACCTAAGCTACTATGTTAAAAGAATACTCACGAATGAAGGTGTTAGAATGTGTGAGACTAGTCTCATTAACACCTAAAGATGATATGTAAGGACAATTCACATTCATCAATGTAAAGTAAGGATGATATGTAAGGACAATTCACATTCATCAATGTAAAGTAAGGATGATATGTAAGGACAATTTACATTCATCAATGTAAAGTAAGGATGATATGTAAGGACAATTCACATTTCATCAATGTAAAGTAAGGATGACAAGTCATCAAAAGAGTAAATAAGTCTTAATCATACTCTATATGTAAGTGTAAGGACAGTTCACACTTAATACTAATGATGAGATGAGAAATCATCTAATGAGCTATGATGTCCTCATGCTAGAAGCCAGCTTCCATGATGTATGAGTTGAATGTAATGGAACTTTATACTGAGCACCGATAGGCTAGCTATGAGCGGTGATGCCTTCCTTCGGGAAGGGCGGAGGTTCACGTAACTCTCATGAGATGAGACTGTCCGGCATGCCGGGTATGGGTCCCCTTATATCTCCTAGTCTTTGAACCTATACTGCCAATATAGGGATCAAGCAGGGTTCAATTCCCTATATTCGCTTGCATGTTTTGGTTTCACCTTGGCCAGTGAATCCACCTCTTTTCGGTGTGGGGAAGACACCGGATTTCATGATGCTAACATGATCTATGTCGGTTAATGTAGGAGTTCCTCAGAGTATGAATGATAAATAAATGAACGATACCAAAGGTGTTTGTGCAAGACAATTAGGAGGTGAAATCAGATTCAAGTAATGGCATTAGGTCATTCTTGGTCATTGCACTTCATGATCCCGATGAAAGTCTTAAACTTCATCCTAGGTATGGATGGTGTTTACATCAGCATACGAATGAATGAAATGAAAAATGTGAAGTACGAATGAACGAATGAAGTAGACTTTGTGTTTGCTAAAGAAGGCCCTCGGGTTGAGGTCCCATATGTTGGGCCCTCACTTGAGATGTCTTAATGCTATATCAACGATTCCAACGTCTCGTGTATATGAAATGTATACTTATAAAACATGAAAGAAATGAAATCAATGGCATAATCAATAGAGAATGGCTTATGAAATGTAATGAATACTTGATGTAATGAATAACTTGTTGTAAGGATAGTCAAATCGTGTCCAATAATGTTTACAATAAGTAAAGGGCATAGCCAATAATGAATCCAAATGTTATGAAAATGATAAAGCCAAATGAATTGGGTTATGATGACTTTATATAAATTGACAAAAGATGTTAGCCAAATAAAATTGGCTTATAATGACTTCTTTTATATGAAAATGATCATAGCCAATAATGAGTTCAAATATACTTATCCAAATTGATCAACTAATGTATTTAGCCAATAAAAATTGGCTTATAAAGAATTCATGCCCAAAGTAAGCAAGAACATAAGTTTTAATGATAGGCCCCAAGAACTATGCACATTATTCAATCAACTAAAGAATGAGTATAATCAATAACTATTGACTTATAAATATATTCATGCCCCAAATTTTAGTTAAGTCAAATTTCTTAATCTCTTGAATTACTTACTTGATTCATTATGGGTATGGGACTACAATGAATCATTGCACTTGTAAGTAAAACATAGGACTAAAGGAGTTATAGAACTACACAACAAGAAGAAGAAAAAGACTGAAAAATAATCTAAGTGTACAAAGAGGAGCTCTCGGCCTAAGAGGATCAAAATCTCAAATCTTCGCTTGAGTTGTTCTAAAATTATGTTGATGATACTAATGTCTTGTAATCATATAAAAATGAGTTGTGTGCTTTGAATGCATTAAAAATACATCATATTCATACCACAATTCACAACTAACGAATTAGGAAAGTCTAATGACTAGACTTTCCAGAAATGGGATGTTGCTTAGGAAGAGCTTTCATTGATCATGCATAGCATAATGTGTACGTGTGCATACACCCATACTTAGTACAAGTGGTGTACTAACCACCTACTATTTACTATTTTTATAGGTGCAGGTCAGAGGACAGGTTGACAACACTTGCAGCGGTTTGGACTTCAGCGTTTTTCCAAACCATTTGGTAGGTCCTCATGATTTCGAGGATGCTACAGTTTTAGTCTAGCCTTAGTCATAGACATAGTTAGTGGATGTTGTCCCTAACGTTTCTTTCAGACTTTCTTTGGAACCTTTGTAATAAGGCCGTGTTTGGCAAACTATTTATGATATATTCATCTTCAGTTTCAAATTGATTCTTTATAATAGATGGTTGTTCTCTTGATGTTGAGCTTAGTATATAATGTTTAATACGTAATGACTATATGAAGTCTAAGTAAACTTCATACGTTTAAAAAGTTTTAAATTTTCCGCAAATTTAACTAGATAATGTGATGAATGCAAGATGAGGCTTGTCTGTGACCTCTGAGAGGTCAACGACGCCGGTGGCGACTCGGATTCAAGAATCCGGGTTGTTACAACCGGAACCTAAAATGTCAGGAAAAGGAAGAAAATGGGGTTAGCACATCACTTTGACTAAGTATAGGAACAATGCACTCACAACATAGAAATCATGCTTGAAAAGGGAAAATTTGTAAAAATATGCCAACTTACTTTAAAATCCCACTTTTATGCACAATCAAAACATCACATGAACCAATAACCACACAATCCTCGATAGAATATCATAATCAAGACAATACAAACAATACAAAGTCAAGTTAATATAGATATAGCCAAACAACCTCTATATCATAGTATAAGCACATGGCATACATAATAACTTCATAACATTTGAACATACACAAAACCCTTACCCATAACCCCCTATTTAGCCTACAAGTGCAATGATAAAACAAAGCCCATAACCTCACTTAATCAAGTAAACCAAAGCAAAGGACAATAGGCAATGCTTAACTTCACTTAAAATAGCACCAAGAGTAACCATCATCATACTTTAGCATTATAACCAACATCATGCTCATAAGGAAATCATCATGTAGAGTCAATAATATGTAAACTCAATATATACATAACATATACTTTATATAAAACACAAGAACAACCTCCTAAGGCATCTCTCAAGGCAAACTAGTGCAAGGCATAGGTAGAGTCCCATACCCCTACCTAGGCTAAGTCAAACCTTTTAAGTCACCCTAGTTAGTGTTTACTTCATTACTTCATTTTACTTTCGGGAACACTTATCTTAACCGAAATAGACCACAAGATCTAAGTGTGGAATCCAGTGTTGCAAAACCTTACATCGATGGAAGGTGGTCTACCGACCAAAGTAGAACCAAACATGAACGTAGCATCTAGGTGGATCCACTAGCAACTATTCCTACGGAGGCCACATAGTTCAAGAACTAGGAGATATAGTTGGGACCATATTTATGTACATCACATTTTAGTCTCCAATCTCTTTGAGTATAATGGTGGACCCTACCTTCCCTCCTTGGGAAGGTGTCATCCCTCACATTTTATTCACTCGGTACTAAGCTAGAGTCCTTTTTGAAATGTCTTTTAATTTATAATCATAACTTAGTTAGGTCGTAGGAGACTACTCCTTATATATCATCATAATTAACTCATTATGAATTGTATGAGAATCACCTTTCAATACATCCCTTATAGTGAGATCAACACCATACACCATATCATAGTAATGCACACAAATGAATCAACATCATCCTTATATCATTAAAACCACAACATAATCTCACCATTCATAAGATAAGACATTTAAACATCAAAATCATATCATCCTAATCAATCCAATCACAACACACATACTTTAATTGAATCACCATCATTAGGTATAAGTCATCACAATAGAGTTAAGGTTTGAACATCACAAAGTCATACCTCTTCCTCTTCCAATTCCATCATCATGGTCTTACCATCAACCAATCTCAAATCACTTATAAATTGGCATACCAAAAACATAGAATAAAAATTCACACATTAACCAAGACAATTGTATCAATACTAGATAATTCAATTCAAGATCACAACCTATGGTTAACGGGAAAAGGTTATCTTCCACAAACTAGGTCAATTCATCAAGAAGTAGTATAATTGAATAATAATACATGTTAATATACTCATAATAACTAAAATTAATCATAAACAAAGCAATTCACAATATCAATTTCGTATTGGAAAGAAACCCACATGAAACTCAACTTTTTGAAATCAATTTTAGAAGAACCCTTTGGGGAAAGGAATCCCAAAGGTTAAAGGTTCCTATACCTTTATAATTGATGAATATTGCTGGAGAAAACTTGATCTTTGAAGCCCTAGAACCCTCTTGACCTTGGTCTTCTATGAAGTTTCTTTGGGAGAGAGAAAGAAGAGAGAAGGAAGATCAATTGGGTTTTGAGAATTATGACAGTTAATGAGGTTTTAGTCTTAGGGTAGTTTATATATTAATTTAACTAACATAATTAACCAACCCCTAATCACTAATTGAACCCCTAACTAACTAGCTTAATTAATTGACTTAACTAAAACTTAATAGTGAAACAGTGGCCCTGACCTACGAACCCCCGACGAACGGGCCGTAGGTCAAATGAAGGTCACTGTTCATGGACATCCTGTGCAATCATCGTTTGCAACTGAGACCTGACAAACTTTACCCTTGGAGAAATGTTAAGTGTTGGTCGATGGAGGAAACCAACACCCCGTCGATCAGCCTACGCTCTGTCGTCTATAGTCTGTTGATGGACAGTGTCCACACTGCCTTTCTTGGCAGCTTTTTGCCAAATTGCAAGGTTCCTCCTCAAGGACCCTTGGTTTGTCCTTGGGAGGTCGTACCAATACTTTTAAACTATAAACCAAGTCTAATACATATTATACACCTTACTACCAAATCTCATCGAATTCTGACTCCTAAGGCACACAAGCACCTCTTGAACTAGTTTCCGAACGTCATGGACGTTCCTTGATATTTTGATTCTAAAACTCCCTAAATGACTTTGGTTCACTATTATTGACCCTAAAAAAGTGACACAACATTTAGACACCAATGTTAGGATCTAGAATACATCTTAGACTTTCGGAGTGTAACAATGACATCTCGTATAGATCTTTGGTTCGACGTTGAAAGGTTGTAGTAATTTTTTCCGTTGAGTTTAGAAATAATTATGCAAGGTGGGTTGCTTCGGTACAAAAAATAATTATGCAAGGTGGGTTGCTTAGGTATAATCTTTTTAGGGGTTTATCAAGTATTTTAATGAAGACTGAGTTTTGATTTGGGTGACAAACAATGATGTGTTGAAGATTCTATAGGGTTATGTCGAACTAGATTGTTCAAAATATGATAGGTAACTTATGGATGTTTAACGGTGTGGAGCTACAATTCTTCATAGTTAATGAGGATTTTAAGGGGAATGAAACTACTTGTTGATGAGACGATATAGATTATTATGATGTGTTACATAGACATTTGATAGTGAGTAGAGGTTATGAGCTTATAGTATGTAGAATTATTGGAGTAACCAAGGATTTCTTTGAGTTTTGGTATTAGGTACATGATGGCATCAATGATAGTTTTAAAAAAAAGTATATGTGAAAGTTTGTGTGAATTTGACATTAGGTGTGATTAAGTTATTATACCTCGATGGAAAAGTATTTTTATATTTGAAACAAGTGCTATCAGTCTTGTGTGTGACTTATATCTGTCATGCAATGTTTAAATGAAAGAAAGGGAGCCATATTTTGAAATTTCTAGAGGCTACAATGTGTTTGCTAAGAAGACTTTAATACTGGTCACAATTTGAGAGTAAGGTAAATGGCTGGTGTAGTCATGATGCTTGTTGTTATTACGAGTGCCAGCTTATATAGAGTACTGTTAGGTTTGATAAATCGAGTATTTTTTGGAGACCAGAACGGTGGATTATATATGGCTAGAAAATTAAAGACATAGAGTCTTAGGAATGAAAATGTTTGGTATGGGCACTATGAAAGAGGTATCTAGTATTATTCGACTTTGATTTTGTATATTCTTATATGACCATCTACTTCATTTTGGATATGATTTGGAGTGTGATTAGTTGTATACGCCCACACATATTTCACTTCTATGGTTGGATCCCTAGTGGTGGATCGGGTGTACTGATCTTGTGACGTTCTTTTGGTAGGATAGGATGCTTGGATGACTTAATTATTTTATATATGCCATATTTGGTGTTGTCTTCGGATAGTTGTAGTATACCAGTAGTTCTACATGCTAAACCTTGCTCATGAGAACTTATATAAGAGCTACAAAGACTTACAATTGTCTAAAAGTGTTGTTAGAGATTCTACATTTTATTGTGTATTGCTTAACGGGTGTTTACATGATAATCCTCTTCTTTGGGTTATGTAAGTTGGATCCTCCTTTGATGAGTACCCAATGTCTAAAGATCATGTTTTTATAACTTGAGCTCGTCAAAAAGATTGTATTGTGAGAAGGAATCTTTGTAAGATCTGTTATGGTTTTGGCATTATGAGTATCTATTGGTTTATTTAGGCTCACTTTTGGTAATAGCCGGTATTGATTCAGAAGTTGATCAGGGTTATGTAAGGTAAGATTCGTCTTGACTATTGTGTTATGATCTAGATGGTTTTGGTTCATATTGGTTGAATGAGTTAGTATATGACTTGGTAATAACTCCTAATATGTAGATCATACAAAGTTTGATTCGATACTTTAGTTCTTGGTAGTTGATCTTGATCGATGGAGTGGTATTAGGGAGGAGCTCGCTTAGATAGATGAACACTGGCTGGTAGGTCATAACTAAAACTTTTGGTACCATTGGTTAGTCTTCCTTCTTCTTTATGTTCGAGAACGAACATGGTTTTTAGTGGTGGATAATGTAAAAACCCGGCAGGTCATTTTTGAAATTTTTATAAAATTACTTTTTTACCCCTCTTTATAGTTATCCGGGGTTATTTAAGATCAGTGGTGGAAGTGTGCTTGAAAATTTAAACTATTTATTTAGCTATAGTTAATTAATTAACGGATAATTTTTAAATAATTAAATTAATTGGTGGTTAATGGATCAAATTACTACCCTATATTAATTTTAATTTGAATTATAATTGATGTATTTTCTTTAGGGCGAAAAATAAAATAAAACATCCCAAGAAGGGGATTGCAGTGTCGGCGACAAATCATTGAGATGGGTAAGTTCTAACAGGTAAGAATTTATTTCCTCAAAGTGTTATTTTTGTATATATATATATATATATATATATATATATATACATATATATATATATATATATATATGGATAAAGAGGTTACATTGTTTTTATTACTCCCTCTATTTCACAAAGAATGACCTGGTTTGACTTCGCACAGAGTTTAATAATATAAGGAAGACTTTTGAATCTTGTGGTCCTAAATTAAAGTTAGGTCAAATGTACAACATTTTCCTTTGATTTTGTGGCCTTAAACATGCCATATGGAAAGCTGAAATTAAAATGTTACCAAAAAAAATAAAGAGGTCATTCTTTTATAAACAGACTAAAAAGGAAAGAAGGTCATTCTTTTTTAAACAGAGGGAGTATTATTTATCGATGGGTTGGGAAACAGGAACAAGAAATTGGATTTGGAAGGGTTTGAATTTTCAACAGTAATGATGGTGGAATTTTTAAATTGTGGACAAGGCTTTGATGGCCAATGACTGACGATTATAAATAAAATACTATAATGGAAGGAATTTATAATTTAGTATAAATGAATCATAATACATGTTAATCTACTCATAATAACCAAAAGGAATCATAAACAAAGCAATTCATATGATCAATTTCGTATTGGAAGGAAACCCACATGAAACTCAAATTTTTGAAATCAATTTTGGAAGAATCCTTTAGGGAAACGAATCCCAAAGGTGAAAGGTTCCCATACCTTGATAATTGATGAACATTGATGGATAAAACTTGATATTTGCAGCCCTAGAACCCTCTTGACCTTGGACTTCTATTGATTTTCTTTGGGAGAGAGAAAGAAGAGAAAAGGAAGAGCAATTGGGCTTTGAGAATTATGAGAGTTAAGTGAGGTTTTAGGCGTAGGGTAGTTTATATAGTAATTTAAATAACTTAATTAACCAACCACTAATAACTAATTAAACCCCTAACTAACTAACTTAATTAATTGACCCAACTAAAACTTAACAGTGAAATAGTGGCCCTGACGTACGAACCCCCGACCAACGGGCCGTAGGTCAAAAAATGGGTACTGTTCATGGCCATCCTGTGCAGTTATCGTTCTCGACTGAGACCTGCCAAAATGGACCCTTTGACAAATGGATAAGTTTTAGTCGGCGGAGGCGATCGATGCCCCGTCGATTAGCCTACGCTCTGTCTCCTGCAGTCCGTCGATGGACACTGTCCACACTGCCTTTCTTGGCAGCTTTTTGCCAAATTGCAAGGGTCCTCCTCAAGGAACCTTGTTTGGTCCTTGGGGGTTCGTACCCAAACGTTTCAACTATAAACCAACTCTAATATGTATTAGACACCTTACTACCAAATATCATCAAATTCCGACTCCGAAAACCTAGTGTAATAGGCTAAGGCACACCAACACCTCTTGAACTAGTTTATAGACATCATGAACGTTCCTTGACGTTTTGATTCTAAAACTTCCTAAATGACTTTGGTTCACTATTGTTGACCCTAAAACAGTGACACAACGTTTAGACACCCATGTTAGGCTCTAGAATACGTCTTAGACTTTCGAAGTGTTACATTATCCCTCTTTAAGAACATTCATCCCCGAATGACACTAAAATATTTTGGAAGGAATAGACTCAAGACTAGCAGCCCGACCAACAACAACACATAACAACATGAATTTCAACTAAATCATGACATTCATATATAGCAATTCAAAACATCAATCACTACATATAAGATCTCAAAATCACAATATGAGGAATTTCGTTTTCACAACAACACGAGCTCAACATATCATTATGGAATCAACTTTGACAAAACAAAACCTATGAACATGCTCATGTTATTTCGTAAAGACTCAACATACCAAAATGCACAACATAAACTCAAAACAAGTAAACAACAAGATTTTCATTTTTAAGCATGAAATTCACTATAACTCATTGTAACATGCACCATTTTGCACAACTTCACCAAAAATCAAGACAACTTCAAATATACTCATTATTTTCATTATTATTAAGAACGACTAACTTTCATTAGGAAAGAGATAAGGAAAATGGGACTTCATGTTGGCCTCGGCCTCGGCCTCCCATGTTGATCAGTGTCACATTCGGGGAGCACCCCCTAGACGTAACAGCGTCGTCGTCCTCTTTGATGACTAAGACTAACCTCTTATAATTCATCATAACATTCATACTTTTAAATATGCGGAAAAATTAAAACTTTTAACTGTATCTAATTGGAGGTTTACATAGACCTCTACAGACACATAATAATATTAATATTGAGTATACATAGACCCTTCGTAGAAGAAGATTACTTAGTCTTCTACTTTTATTTCAATAAATATATAAGATATAATAGAGTCATAAAATCCGTCTCATCTAATAACCATCTATAATGACAATAGCAATTTGGGCATAGCCCTACATCAATATAAGGAAGCCACATATAGGCTTATACAACTTGTCCTCAAATGAAAGATAGAGTAAACATAAGTGTCTTAAGATCTAAATAAATCCGTAACTAGAATATTGGCATCGCCCTCGGGAAATGAGGACCTACCCACTTGGATGATAGGAATATCCAAGCCTCTTTTAATTTCGCCTCGAACAAAACCTCAACGTCCGAAACCTAAAATGTTTGGGAAAAAGGGAGAAAATGGGGTTAGTACGCCACATGTACTAAGTATGAGACCATATGCACATATAACAACAAAACATGCTAAAAATGGACATTTAGTTAAATCATGCCATTTTACCTCTTTAAAGATTTATGCACAATCAACAAACTATACCATTCATTTAGACATGTTCAACAAGTCAAAGCAAGCTATATGCATATCAACACACTTAAACCCATAATCTCATATAACTCTATCACCAAGTAATAACATCACAAGCATGAATAAGAGTTCATCATGTAAATAACAAAGCAAGACAACTAATCATAAATCCTCATCAAGTCAACAAGTGCAATGACCAAACAAAGCCCCATAACCTTACTCAATCAAGTAACCCAACAAGAACCATAAATAAAAACCCACTTCACATAACATAGCTTTCAAGTACACAAAAGTTCATACTTTAACAATAAGGACCAATTACATGTTCATATGCATCATAATCATCATATAAGATCATTTACAGTTTTCATCATATACATACATAATATTAACCTCTTAAAGCTCCCATCAAGGCAAACAAGTGCAAGGCATAGGTAGAGTCCCATACCCCTACCTAAGCTAAGTCAAACCCCTCAAGTCACTTTAGTAAGTTTATACATCATTACTTCATTTTAATTTAGGAAACACTTGCCTTAACCGACATAGACCACATGAGCTAAGTGTGGAATCCGGTGTCATGGAACCCTACACCGAAAGAAGGCGGACTACTTGCCAAAGTAGTACCCAAAACATGAACATAGCAACTACGTGGATCCACAAGCTAGTATTTCTATGGGGGCAACATAGTTCAAGAACTATGAGACATAATTGGGACCCTCTTTATGCTACATGCATTATAGTCTCCAATCACAAGAGTACATTAGTGATCCTACCTTCCCTATGTGGGAAGGGACACTCCTCTTTCTAGTTCACTCGGTGCTAAGCTAGAGTCCCTTTTTGAAATGACTTTAATGTCTTTATTTATCAATCATAACTTAGTTTAGGTCATAGGGTCTATCCCTTGTATAATCATCATAAAAATAGTTCAATAGGAATTGCATAAGTATAATCCTTTAATCACAATTCACATAAGTAAGGTTGACACATTACATATTCTTTCATAATAAGGCACATTGTTAATCACCATCATCCTTATAACTTTACATCTTAATCAAACACACAACCATAAGAAAGACATTTCATTTCAACGTCATACCACCCTATCAATCCTAAACAAGGCATACTTCAACACAATCATCATGACTTAAATCACAATTAACCATAATTGAAGCAAAGTATAGGGATCACAAGACTTACCAAGTCTCCTTCACAATTCATAATCAAGGTATTACCATCAACTTCAACTCAATTAGGTCATCAAATAACCATAATTCAATAACCAATATAATCACAAGGCTAGAAGAATCACTACATCACAATTCGATAATAGATCAAAGCTTAAGATTAAGTCAATTCATCATACTCTAGGTCACTTATAAGGAACTAGCATGAAAGACTACACATTATCCTAATTCATTCATAATTTGCATAACAACATCATCTAGTAGTAATTCAACCCATAACCAAGTTAATTGAATGAACAATCTACAATATAAGTCAAGATCACAACCTAGTGTTAGGGACTTAGGATCATGTTCTTCAATTTAGGCATGGACATTAACAATTACCATAATTAAGTTAAAATACATGTTAATCTATTCAATATAACCTAAAGAAAACATCAACAACTCAATTCAGAACTTCAAATTCAAAATTGGATGAAATCCATTTGAAACTCTAGTTTTGAAAACGCTTTGAATGAACCCTTTGAGGAAAGAGGTCTCAAAGGTTAAGAGATCACATACCTCAACGTTTTGGTGAATATTTGGAGATGAAATCTCCCCTTTCCACCCCCCAATACCCTTCCTTGACTTATCCTTCAATGGAGTCTTCCAATAGAGAGAGAAAGAAGAGAGAAGGTAGAGGAATTATTTAGGAGTTCTAATTAGTTTCATGGCGTTGGGGACTTTATATGGGAGGTTCACTAACTTAATTCAACCCCCTTAAACCTCTAATTTACCACCTAACCCCTTAACTAGTTAAATGAACCAAATTAAAAACGTGCAGGAAAAACATGACCCTCACAGACGAAACCCCGTCGACGGGCCATTTGTGAGTTGACGGTTTGGCCCCCCTCCGTCCTGCACATCTGTCGTCTCGGTAAGAGACTTGTGCAGGTGAGGGCTTCCCCATTTTGTCTAAGTGTGGGACGACGGTTGGCATCGACGCCCCATCGATCCACACACGGACCGTCGTTTTCCCCGTCGATGCACACTGCCTAGGCAGTGTTGCCTTCAACCTGCAACGGTCCTCCTCAAGGGCCCTTGCTTGGTCCTTGAGGAGTCGTACCTGGACATTTCGACCATGAAATATCCCTAACACGCGTCACACACATTTTCACCAAAGTTTATTAATTTTTGACTCTAAAAAACTAGTCAAATAAGCTAAGGCCCACTAGTATCTCTTTGAACCAACTTCTAAACGTCATGGACGTTTTGGTTTATAAACTTCCTAAATGACCTTTATTCATTAAAATAACCTTAAAACAGTGTCTAGACTTCATGACACCTATGCTAGGCTTTATGACACGTCTTGGATTTCCGAAGTGTTACATTATCCCCCCCTTAGGAACATTCATCCCCGAATGACAGTAAAATTCTTTTGAAGGAAGGAATAGACTCAAGACTAGCAGCCCAACCAACATCAATGTAATACAACATAATACGTATCATTTCAATCAAGGCAATTCAATACTTCAATTACCAAATATGAGACTCAAACGTTACTTCATGAGGCATTTCCTTCTCACTACAACAATATGAGCTCAACATGACATACATGAGTCAATTAGAATCAAGTTCAACTTATCAACATAACATACATTATTTCATAAAGACTCACCACGTAAAAATGCACAACATAACTCAAAACAAGCCAAAAGAAAAAATTTCAAGTTCAAGGCACTATTTGCTGTAACTTTACTGTGAAGTATTCAAAAATGCACATTTTACAAATCTTCACCCAAAAATCAATAAACTTCAATTTCTAGTCATATTTATGTTATAAAAAAGAATGACTAACCTTAATTATCAAAAAGATGAGGGTACGAAATTTCATGTCAGCCTCGGCCTCGCATGTTGCACCCTCAACTAGGTGATTTTTCCATAACACTTTTACGGATACCACCTCTTTGTTCCTCAACTTTTCACTTACCTATCAAGGATTTGAACCGGAACCTTCTCATAAGAGAGGTTATCTTTGACACCAAGACCCTCAATAGTAAGAATGGACTTGGTATCACCGACACACTTCTTAAGCATAGAAACATGAAAAACCGGATGAACCGAAGCCAATTCACTAGGCAACCTCAACTCATAGGCAACCTTACAAACCCTTTGCAAGATTTCACATGGACCCACATAATGAGGACTCAATTTCCGTTTCTTGCCAAATCTAACAACACCCTCCATAGGTGAAATTTTCAAATACACCTTATCACCTTTTTCAAACTCAAGATCCCTCCTCCTATGATCGGCAAAAGACTTTTGCCGACTATAGGCCATTTGCAAGCGATTTCTTAAAATATAAACTTTTTCCAAAGTCTTATAAATAAAATCAGGACCAAGAATCGAAGACTCACCGACTTCAAACCACCCAATAGGAGACCTACACCTCCTACCATACAAGGCTTCATAGGGATCCATGGAAATGGATGAATGGAAACTATTATTGTAAGCAAACTCTACCAAAGGCAAGTGCTTATCCCAACTCCCTTCGAAATTGATGACACACGATCTAGGCATATCCTCAAGGTTTTCAATAGTACGTTCTGCTTGACCATCCGTTAGGGGATGAAAAGCGGTATTCAACTTCACCTTAGTACCCAACCCTTCTTGAAACGACCTCCAAAACCTAGATGTGAATTGTGCACCCCTATCCGATATGATGGATAACGGAATACCACGGCGACACACAATTTCATCTATGAAGATCTTAGCATAATCTTCCGCTGAATAAGTAGACTTGACGGGAATGAAGTGAGAGGACTTGGTCAACCTATAAACCACCACCCATATGGATTCATATTGATTTTGGGTCTTAGGCGAACCTACTACAAAATCCATATTGATGTCTTCCCACTTCCAAGTAGGAATTTGTATTTCTTGTAGTAAGCCACCCGGTTTTATATGGTCGGCTTTCACTTGTTGGCAATTTGGACAGTTGGCAACAAACTCCGCTATGTCCCTTTTCAAACCTTCCCACCAATACACCTCCCTAAGGTCATCATACATCTTTGTCGACCCCGGATGAATGGAATAATGAGACCCATGATCTTCCTCAAGGATACGGTTCCTCAAATCATCAAAATTAGGAACACACCACCTCCCTTAATATCTACAAACACCATCCCTCCCCCTAAGGAGAATGACTCATTCAACTTGCCAAGAACCGATTCGTTCAACTCCATTAATGGTTGATCAAGGTGTTGTTTGGACTTCACCTCAACAACCAAGGAAGATTCGAAGTTGTGATGGACCATTACACAACCATTTGGAGAACCTTCCAATCTAACACCCAACCTAGCCAACCTATGAACATTTTTCACTAGGTCTTTCTTGGCTTCTTCAATATGAGACACACTACCTATAGTCATACGACTAAGAGCATCCGCTACCACATTGGCCTTGCCGGGGTGATAGAGAACAATCATATCATAGTCTTTCAACAATTCTAGCCACCTTCTTTGCCGGAGATTCAACTCCGTTTGGGTAAACACATATTGGAGATTTTTATGATCGGTAAACACATCAACATGAACACCATACAAATAATCCCTCAAAATTTTTGAAGCAAACACCACGGCCGCTAACTCAAGATCATGAGTGGGATAGTTCCTCTTATGCACCTTAAGTTGCCTAGAAGCATAGGCAATCACTTTCCCCTGTTACATAAGCACACACCCCAAACCCACACGGGATGCATTGCAATACACAACGAAGCCCTTTGTACCCTCTGGTAAAGTCAACACCGGAGCGGAAGTAAGCCTATCCTTCAAGATTTGGAAACTCTTTTCACATGCTTCTGACCACTCAAACTTCTTACTCTTTTGGGTCAAAGTAGTCAAGGGTGATGTAATGGACGCAACACTATCCACAAACCTCCAATAATAACCCGCTAGACCCAAGAAACTCCTAATGTCGGTTGGAGTCAATGGTCTAGGCCAATT
Organism: Solanum sitiens; assembly: GCA_016801875.1. Lineage (NCBI taxonomy): Eukaryota > Viridiplantae > Streptophyta > Magnoliopsida > Solanales > Solanaceae > Solanum > Solanum sitiens. Next base: position 198,322 of record JABWTJ010000917.1, on the reverse strand, counting down.
TCTTACCGCCTCCATTTTCCTTGAATCAACCTCAACTCCCTCACTAGATATGATATGACAAGTAAATGCCACCGACCTCAACAAAAACTCACATTTTCTATACTTGGCAAACAATTGATGTTCTTTAAGGGTTTGCAATACCACCCTCAAATGACCTATGTGATCACTCTCATTTTTCGAATATACCAAGATGTCGTCAATGAACACAATGACAAATAAATCTAGGTAACTTCAAAACACCCTATTAATTAGGTCCATAAACGCCGTCTGAGCATTAGTGAGACCAAAGGACATAACTAAGAACTCATAGTGGCCATATCTAGTCCAAAAAGCCGTATTTGGTACGTCCTCACCTCTCACCCTAAGTTGTTGATACCCCGATCTCAAGTCAACTTTTGAAAAGTAGGTTGCCCCTTGGAGTTGATCAAACAAGTCATCAATCCAAGGAAGAGGATACTTGTTCTTAATAGTGACTTTGTTGAGTTGGCGATAATCAATACACATTCTCAAGGACCCATCCCTTTTCTTCACAAACAAAACTGGAGCACCCCATGGACAAATACTAGTCCTTATGAAACCCTTATCTATTAAATCTTTGAGTTGTGCCTTCAACTCCTTCAATTCGGCCAGAGCCATATGATAAGGAGGAATTGAAATGGGTGTCTGTTTTCGGTAGCAAATCGATACAAAAATCAATTTCCCGTTCAGGAAGAATACCGGGAAAGTCATTAGGGAAGACCTCCGGAAATTCACTCACTACGGGGACTGACTCAATGGGAGGAATTTTGGAGTCATGATCTTGGACTCTCACTATATGATATACGCAACCCTTAGAGACCATTTCGCAAACTTTTAAACAAGAAGTGATACAAACAATAGGAATAGAACTTCCCCCCTTCCACTCAACACGGGTTCATTTGGGAAATTAAACCTCACCACCATCGTTCTATTATCAATAGTGGCAAAACAAGAATGCAACCAATCCATACCCAAAATGATATCAATATCAAGCATATCTAGTTCTACTAGATCAACATTGGAAACTCTATTAGGCAACATGATAGGACAATCCCTATATACCCTCTTTGCAACTACCGACTCACCACCGGTGTAGACACTAAGAAAGGCTCATGCAAGATATCGGGTAAAGTATCAAACATTTTAGCTACAAGAGGTGTAACAAAAGAAAAAGTAGCACCCAGATCAAGTAAAGCATAAACATCAATAGAAAAGACTTGTAACATATCGGTCACCACATCGGGAGAGGTCTCCTGCTCACCCCTAGTACGAAGAGCATAGAAGTGGTTCTTTTCTGGAGCATCACTAGAACCACTTGCTTGACAACTCTTATCTTGCCCCTTCATGTTAGTACAATCCTTAACCTTGTGTCCACTCTTACCACAACCAAAACAATTGTCCGTCCCCTTAAGGCAATCAGCATAATGTTTCTTACCACACTTAGCACAAGTTAGCTTTCTAGTTGGTGAACTAGTAGTCCCTCCCTTTTGAGACTTAGGGTTAGACACCCTATCATACCTAGCCTTTGGGAACTTAGATGGAACTTGATTAGAGAACCTCTTTTTGAACCTAGAGTTGTCTTGAATCTCAAGCCTATTCTTGGAAGAAACACTTTCAAATGATCTTGCCCTCTTAGCATCTCTACTCTTCCTCCTAGCCCTTGCCTCCTCCACTTGCCTAGCATGCACCATAAGACGGGATATGTTAATGTTTTGATGTAGCATAGACTAATGACACTCCTTTTGTAAGTCTTCCAACACCCCATAACAAAGTGGCTTATTTCATCTCTAGGATCAGAAACCAAAGAAGGAGAATATTTTGACAATTGAGTAAATTTCATGGAGTACTCAAGAACAATCATACCTCCTTGACGAAGGTTGATGAACTCCACCACTTTAGCTTTCCTCATCTCCCTAGGAAAGAACCGATCAAGAAATGCCTTCTTGAAGATCTCCCAAGTCACCGGTCCACCCCGAAGAGGCCTATTGTCACTCCATTGAACATACCAAGTTTCAGCCACATCTTTGAGTTGATGTGTGGCTAACTCGGCCTTCTCACTAGTGCTTAACCCCATTGCAAAGAGTATCTTATAAAATTCATCGATGAACTCTTGGGGGTCTTCATCTGCCTTAGACCCATAGAAAGTAGGAGGATTCATCTAAGTGAAGTCTCTTAGACGGGATGCCATGGTAGAGACTTGTTGATCTGCTCGGGGCACAACCTTCCGATTGGCTTGGGCCGTCATAGTTTGGGCTTGAATAGTAGCGGCTTGAGCTTGAGTACTAATGGCTTGACCCATTTGGAGAAAGGCAGCCCTTATTTCACCATCCGTCATCGGTGGAGGATTGGCCGGAACTTGTTCAACATTAACTTCTTCTTCACGAGGAGGATTTTGATCACCACGGGGAGGAGCTCCCGCATTAACAACCTCTTTCTCAAGCCTTCGAGCCGCATTCCTCCAAGTATTCATTGCATATAACCAAAATACAAGGTTTAGGTGAAAGAATATAATAGTTACTATAGAGGCACGACATTAGATTTCCAAGAAAGAGAGATTCCTAAGCATCATATAGATTCCTATTCATAACTGTGGAGCGCTTAACAATTATGATTACGAATCTACATAGACGTGGTTGAGAGAGTCATCAATATCAAAGATATTTAACCTCATGATCTGATACAAAGTTTGTCACATCCGGGAACACCCCCTAGACGTAACCGACGTCGTCATCCTCTTTGAGGACTAAGGCTAGCCTCTTAGCATTCATTATAACATTCATAGGCTAAAATATGCGGAAAAATTAAAACTTTTAACTATATCTAATTGCAGGTTTACTTAGACCTCTACATATACGTAATAATATTAATATCGAGTATACATAGACCCTTCGTATAAGAAGATTACTTAGTCTTCTACTTTAATTTCACATAAATATATAAGATAGAATAGAGTCATAAAATTCATCTCATCTCATAACCATCTATAATGACAATAGCAATTTGGGCATAGCCCTACATCAATATAAGGAAGCCACATATAGGCTTATACAACTTGTCCTCAAATGAAAGATAGAGCAAACATAAGTGTCTTAAGATCTAAATAAATCTGCACATTGGCATTGCCCTCGGGAAATGAGGACCTACCCACTTGGATGATAGGAATATCCAAGCCTTCTTTAATGTCGCCTCGAACAAAACCTCAACGACCGGAACCTAAAATGTTTGGGAAAAAGGGAGAAAATGGGGTTAGTACGCCACATGCACTGAGTATGAGACCATATGCAAATATAACAACAAAACATGCTAAAAAGGGACATTTAGTTAAATCGTGACATTTTACCTATTTAAAGACTTATGCACAATCAACAAACTATACCAATCATTTAGACATGTTAAACAATTCAAAGAAAGCTATATACATATCAACATACTTGAACCCATAATCTCACATAACTCTATCACCAAGTAATAACATCACAAGCATGAATAAGAGTTCATCATGTAAATAGAAAAGCAAGACAACTAATCATAAATCATCATCAACTCAACAAGTGCAATGACCAAGCAAAGCCCCATAACCTTACTCAATCAAGTAACCCACCAAGAACCATAAATAGTAACCCACTTCACATAACATTGCTTTCATGTACACAAAAGTTCATACTTTAACAATAAGAACCAATTACATGTTCATAATCATCATATACGATCTTTTACATTTTTCATCATATACATACATAATATTAACCTCCTAAAGCTTCCATGGAGGCAAACTAGTGCAAGGCATAGGTAGAGTCTCATACCCCTACCTAAGCTAAGTCAAACCCCTCAAGTCACTTTAGTTAGTTAATACATCATTACTTCATTTTAGTTTATGGAACACTTGCCTTAACCGACATAGACCACATGAGCTAAGTGTGGAATGCGGTGTCATGGAACCCTACACCGAAAGAAGGCGGACTACTTGCCAAAGTAGTACCCAAAACATGAACATAGCAACTACATGGATCCACTAGCTAGTATTCCTATGGGGGCAACATAGTTCAAGAACTATGAGACATAATTGGGACCCTATTTATTATACATGCATTATAGTCTCCAATCTGAAGAGTACATTAGTGATCCTACCTTCTCTATGTGGGAAGGGACACTACTCTTTCTAGTTCACTCGGTGCTAAGCTAGAGTCACTTTTTGAAATGTCTTTAATATCTTTATTTATCAATCATAACTTAGTTTAGGTCATAGGGTCTGGCCCTTCTATAATCATCATCATAATAGCTCAATAGGAATTGCATGAGTATAATCCTTTCATCACAATTCACATAAGTAAGGTTGACACATTACATATTCTTTCATAATAAGGCACATTGGTAATCACCATCATCCTTATAAGTTTACATCTTAATCAACCTCACAACCATAAGCAAGACATTTCAATTCAACATCATACCACCCTATCATCTAAACAAGGCATACTACAACACAATCATCATCACTTAAATCACAATTAACCATAATTGAAGCAAAGTATAGGGATCACAAGACTTACCAACTCTCTTTCACAATTCTCATCAAGGTCTTACCATAAACCCTTAGCTCAACTCAATTATATCATCAAATCACCATTATTCAATAACCAATATAATCACAAGGCTAGAAGAATCACTACATCATAATTTGATAATAGATCAAAGCTTAAGATTAAGTCAATTCATCATACTTTAGGTCACTTATCAAGAACTAGCATGAAAGACTACACATCATCCTAATTCATTCATAATTAGCATAACAACATCATCTAGTAGTAATTCAAGCCATTACCATGTTAATTGAATGAACAATCTATAATATAAGTCAAGATCACAACCTAGGGTTAGGGACTTAGGATCATGTACATCAATTTAGGCAAGACCATCAACAATTACCATAATCAAGTTAAAATGAATGTTAATCTATTAAATATAACCTATATAAAACATCAACAACTCAATTCATAACTTCAAATTCGAAATTGGATGAAACCCATTTGAAAACTCTAGTTTTGAAAACACTTTGAATGAACCCTTTGAGGAAAGAGGTCTCAAAGATGAAGAGATCCCATACCTCAACGTTTTGGTGAATATTTGGAGATGAAACCACCCCTTTACAGCTCCCAATACCCTTTCTTGACTTAGCCTTCAATGGAGTCTTCAAATAGAGAGAGAGAGAGAAAGAAGAGAGAAGGTAGAGGAATTATTTTAGGAGTTCTAATTAGTTTAATTGGGTTGGGGACTTTATATGGGAGGTTAACTAACTTAACTAGACCCCATTAATCCCCTAATTTACCACCTAAACTCTTAACTAGTTAAATGAACCAAATTAAAAACGTTTCAGGAAAAACATGACCCTCACAGACGGAACCCCGTCGATGGGCCGTCTATGAGTCGATGATTTTGCCCCCTCCGTCCTACACATCCATCGTCTCGGTCAGAGACTTGTGCAGGCAAGGGCTTCCCAATTTTGTCTAAGTGTGGGATGACGATTAGAATCGACACCCCATCGATCCACACATGAACCATTGTTTTCCCCATCGATGCATACTGCCTAGGCAGTGTTGCCTTCAACCTGCAAGGGTCCTCTTCAAGGGCCCTTGCTTGGTCCTTGGGGAGTCGTACCCGTATGGTTTGACCATGAAACATACCTAACACGTGTAACACACATTTCACCATATTTTATTAATTTCCAACTCTAAAAAACTAGTCAAATAGGCTAAGCACGCTAGTACCTCTTTGAACCAACTTCCAAACGTCATGGACGTTCTTGGACGTTTTGGTTTCTAAACTTCCTAAATGACCTATATTCATTGAAATAACCTTAAAACAGTGTATAGACTTTGTCACACCTATACTAGGCTTTACGACACATCGTGGATTTCCGAAGTGTTACACTCCCTCAACTAGGTGGTTTCTCCAATACACTTTTACGGAGGCCACCTCTTTGTTCCTCAACCTCCTCACTTGACAATCAATAATTTCAACCGCAACCTCCTCATAAAGGAGGTTCTATTTCAAACTAAGACCTTCGTTCGGAAGAATGGAATCGGGATTACCAATGCACTTCTTAAGCATGGACACATGGAAAACCGGATGAACCGGATGAATTGAAGATAGGTCACTAGGGAGTTTCAACTCATATGCAACCTTGCCCACTCTTTGCAAAATTTCATAGGGACCTACGTAACGAGGACTTAACTTCCCCTTCTTCCCAAACCTAACCACCACTCTCATGGGCAAAATTTTCAAATACACTTTATCATCTTCTTTATATTCAAGGTATCTTCTCCTATGATCAGCATAAGACTTTTGTCGACTATAGGCTGTTTGAAAGTGGTTCCTTATGATATGAACTTTTTCTAAGGTCTTATAGATCAAATCGGGACCAAGAAGCAAAGACTCGCCAACCTCAAACCACCCAATAAAAGATCTACACCTCCTACCACACAAAGCTTCATAAGGAGCCATAGATATGGATGAATCCCAATTTCCCTTGAAGTCAATATTACAAGCTCTAAGTATATCCTCAAGAGTTTGAATAGTGTGCTCCGCCTGACCATCCATTTGAGGATGAAAAGTGGTGCTCAACTTCACTTTATTACCCAAACCTCTTTGAATGACCTCCAAACATAGAAGTGAATTGAGCACCTCTATCCGATATAATGGACAAAGGAACCCCATGAAGAGTCACTATCTTGTCAATATAGATTTTTGCATAATCTTCCACCGAATAAGTAGACTTAACGGGAATAAAGTGAGCGGATTTTGTTAATATGTCCACCACCACCCATATAGAGACATATTGCTTCCGATTCCAAGGCAACCCAACTACGAAATCCATGTTAACATCTTCCCTCTTCAAAGTAGGAACTTGGATCTCTTGTAGTAAACCACCCAATTTTTGGTGCTCGAGTTTCACTTGTTTGTAATTTGGAAACTTTACAACAATTTCCGCAATGTCCCTTTTTAAGCCATCCCACCAAAACACTTCCCTAAGATCCTGATACATCTTAGTATAGCCCGTATAAATAGAGTAATGGGCTCCATGAGCTTCCTGATGAATCCGATTTTCTCAAATCATCGACATTAGGAACACACAATCTCCCTTGGAACCTAATAAAACCATCCCCCCTTAGGAGAATGACTCATTCATCTTTACAAGAACCGATTCCTTCAACTCCATCAATAATGGATCAAGGTTTTGCTTAGACTTCACCTCAACCACCAAAAAGGAATCGGAGTTATGATATACTACAACACCACCATTTAGAGAATCTTCAATTTGAACCTCTAAATGATCCAACCTATGAACATCCGTCACTAGGTTTCTCTTGCCTTCTTCCACATGGGACACACTTTCCCATGGAAAAACGACTTAGAGCATCCGCCACCACATTAACCTTGCTGGGGTGATAGAGAACACTCATGTCGTAGCCTTTTAACAACTCTAACCATCTCCTTTGCCGGAGATTCAACTCTTTTAGAGTGAATACGTATTGAAGACTTTTATGGTCCGTATACACATCAACATGAACCCCATAGTGGTAATGCCTCCATATTTTCAAGGAAAATACCACGGCCTCTAACTCAAGGTCATGAGTCGGATAATTCTTCTCATGAACTTTGAGTTGCCTTGAAGAATAGGCAATAACTTTGCCATGTTGCATAATAACACACCCTAATTCAACAGGCGATGCATCACAATATGCCACAAAACCCTTAGTACCCTCTGGTAGGATCAATAGCAGAAGTAAACCTATCCTTCAACATTTTGAAGCTTCTTTCACATGCCTTCAACCACTCAAAGTTCACATTCTTTTGAGTCAAGGTTGTCAAGGGAGAAGCAAGAGACGCAAACCCATTGAGAAACCTTCTATAATAACCGGTTAGGCCTAAGAAACTCCTAATGTTCGTAGGAGCCAAAGGTCTAGGCCAATTTTTCACCGATTCGTTCTTCCTTGGATCAACCTCTACACCCTCACTAGAGATGATATGACCAAGAAATGCTACCGACCTCAACAAAAACTCACATTTGCTACACCTGGCAAATAGTTGGTGTTCCTTAAGAACTTGCAAAACCACTCTCAAATGGTCCATGTGTTCACCCTCATTTTACGAATATACCAAGATGTCGTCAATGAAGACAATGAAAACTGAATCTAGGTAATTCGAAGTGTGACTAAAAGACATTACTTAGAACTCATAGTTACCATATCTTGTTCGAAATGCCGTCTTGGGAAAATCATCACCACTCACCCTAAGTTGGTGATATCCTGACCTAAAGTCAATAATGGAAAAGTAACTCGCACCTTGAAGTTGATCAAATAAATCATAAATCCAAGGGAGAGGATACTTGTTCTTGAATGTGACCTTTGTTGAGTTGACGGTAATCGATACACATTCTAAGGGACCCATATTTCTTTTTCACGAACAATACCAGAGCACTCCATGGAGAAATACTAGGCCGAATAAAGCCCTTGTCTAGTAAATCTTTGAGTTGAGACTTCAACTCTTTTAATTCGGCCGGAGTCATCCGATAAGGAGGAATTGAAATGGGGGGGTTTGTATCCCGTAGAAAGTCGATACCAAAATCAATTTACTGTTCGGGAGGAATACCGAAAAGATCATTAGGAAAGACCTATGAAAATTCCCTCACTACTGGGACTGACTCAATGGGAGGAATTTCGGAGTCTGAATGTTTGGCTCTTACGATATGGTATAAACACCCCTTAGAGATAATCTTACAAGCTTTCAAACAAGAAATGATATGACCTCTAGGAATAGAACTTCCCCCCTTCCATTCTAAACAGGCTCATTTTGAAAGTTAAACTTCACTACCCTTGTTCTACAATATATTGAAGCAAAGCAAGCATGCAACCAATCCATACCCAAAATGACATCAAAATCAAACATATCAAGTTCCACTAGTTCGACATGAGTAACTCTATTGGGCAACATTATAGGAAAATTTCTATAGACTCATTTTGTAATAACTGAATCACCCACCGGGGTAGACACCGAAAAAGGTTCACTAAAGATATTAGGCAAAATGTAAAACTTGTTAGCTACTAAAGGTGTAACAAATGACAATGTAGCACGGTGATGAAGTAAATCATATACATCAATAGAAAATACTTTCAACATACCGGTCACCACATCGGGAGAAGTCTCTTTCTCACCTCTAGAGCGGAGAGCATAGAAGTGATTCTTCTTCGGAGCATCAACATTAGAACCACTTAATTGAGCTTGACCACTACCCTTGTATTGACCCTTCAAATTTGGGCAATCCTTCACCTTATGGACACTTTTTCCACAACTAAATCAATTGTCCGTCCTAATGAGGCAATCACAATAATGCTTCTTGCCACACTATTCACAAGTTGGCTTCATGGTTGGTGAACTAGTACCCCTTCCATTTTGAGACTTAGGGTGAGACACCCTATTATCACGAGCCTTAGGGAACTTGTAAAGAACTTGATTAGAAAACCTCTTTTTGAACCTAGGCTTGTCTTGGATATCAAGCCTACTTTTGAAGAACCACCATCATAATACCTTGACTTATTGGCATCCCTACTCTTCCTCTTAACCCTTGTCTCCTCCACTTGTTGAGCATGAACCATGGGACGAGAAATGTTCATATTATCATGTAGCATAGCCGAACGGAATTCTTCTTTCAATTCATCCTTCACCCAATCACAAAGCGACTCATTTCATCCCTAGGGTCAGAAACCAAAGAAGGAGCATACTTTGACAATTTAGTAAATATCAAGGAGTAGTCAAGTACACTCATACCTCCTTGACGAAGGTTGATGAATTCTTCCACTTTGGCTTCCCTCTTCTCCCGAGGAAAGAACCTATCAATAAAAGCCTTCTTGAAAATCTCCCATGTCACCAGTCCACCCCTTAAAGTCCTATTGTCTCTCCATTGGAGTACCAAGTTTGGGCCATATATTTGAGTTGGTAAGTGTCTAACTTGGCCGTCTCACTAGTATTTAACCCATAGCACAGAGAATTTTGAAGGTTTCTCTCACATACGGGGAGCACCTCCTAGACGTAACTCGCATCGTCGTCCTTTTTTAGGACAAAGACTATCCTCTTAGCATTCATAATTACATTCATAGGGCAAAAATACGAAAAAATTAAAAAAATTTATTACTTGTACATTGAGGTTTACGTAGACCTTTACATACACATAATATATATTTGTTTGGAGTATACCTAAACCCTTCGTATAGGAAGATTACATAGTCTTCTACTTTTATTGCACATACATACATACATACATACATATATATATATATATATATATATATATATATATATATATATATATATATATATATATATATATATGTAAGAGTCTTACAATTAAAATAACTTCATAAGCCGATATTGGCATCACCATAAGGACCTACCCACTTGGATGATTGAGAATGTCCAAGTCTTCTTCAAGTCGTGTCAAATGAGACTTCAACAACCGGAACCTAAAATGTTTGGGAAAAGGGAGAAAATGGGGTTAGTACACCACTTGTACTAAGTATGAGACCATATGCACATACAAGATCAAATAATGATAAAAAGGGACATTTAATTAAAATATGCTATTTTATCTTTTGAAAGTCTTATGCATAATCATGCAAACCATACCAATCAACAAGACATGTTCATAAGTCAAATCAAGTAATATGAATATCAACATACTTGAACCATAATCTAATACAACCCTATCGTCAAGTAATAATATCACAAGCATAAATAAGAGTTCATCATATCATAGTAAAGTAAGACAACTACTCATGAATCCTCATAAAGTCAACATGTGCAATGACCATGAAAAGCCCCATAACCTTACTCAATCAAGTTACCCAACAAGAATCATAACCAATGTCCAACTTCACATATCATAACCTTTAAGGATACATAACATCATACTTTATCAATATAGACCTAATACATGTTCATAAGAATAACCATCATCATATAATATCATTTATATGTAAAGTCATCATATAAATATCATTTACATTTATAAGCATATATATATATATATACATAAGAACATCTTCCTAAGATTTACCTCAAGGTTAATTAGTGCAATGTTTAGGTAGAGTCCCATACCCCTACAAAGACTAAGCTAAACCCCTTAGGTCATCCTAGTTAGAGTTCATTCATAAGTTCATTTTACCTTTTGGGAACATCTTGGCTTAACCGACATAGACCACATGAGCTAATGTGGAATAAGGTTTCATAGAACCCTACACCGAAAGAAGGTGGACTACTTGCCAAAGTAGTACCTACAACATGAGCATAGCAACTACATGGATCCACTAGCTAGTATTCCTATGGGGGCAACATAGTTCAAGAACTAGGAGATATAATTGGGACCGTCTTTATGCTACATGCATTATAGTCTCCAATATCAAGAGTACATTAGTGATCCTACATTCCCTTTGTGGGAAGGGACACTCCTCAATCTAGTTCACTCGTTGCTATGCTAGAGTCCCTTTTTAAAATGTCTTTAAGCCTTTATTAACAATCATAGCTTAGTTTAGGTCGTAGGGTCTAACACTTGTATAATCATCATCATAGATCAATAAGAAATGCATGAGTATAGTACTTTCATTATAATTCATATAAGTGTGGTTAACACATTTACATATTCATTCATAATAAGGCACATTGGTAGTCATCACCATACTTATAACATTTACATCTTAATCAACCTTACAACCATAGTTAGGACATTTCAATTCAACATCATACCAACCCTATAAATGATAATACAAGGCATACTTCAACACAACATCATGACTTAATCACAATTAACCATAATTTGGAGTAAATAATAGGGTTCATAAGACTTATCAAGTCTCCTTCATAACTCATCATCAAGGTCTTACCATTAACCCTTAGTTCAACCCAATTAAGGTATAACATCATCATAAATCAATTACCAACATGACAACAAGGCTATAAGAATCACTACATCACAATTCAATACTAGATCAAAGCTTAAGACAAGATACTTAGGTCAAGTCACAACATACTTCATAACCTAGATCTCTTTCTCAAGAACTAGCATGAAAGACTACAATTCAACCTAATTCATTCATGATCAGTATAGCAACATCCTATAGTAGTAAATCAAACTATAACCAAGTCAATTGAATCCATATAAACTAATTCATATCAAGATCATAACCAAGGGTTAAGGGGTAAGGGTTATATTCTACAAATTAGACCAAACCATCAAGGTATATCATAATTAAGTTAGAATACATGTTAATCTATTAATAATATCCAAAAGAAATCATAAAAAAGTAAATTTATAACATTAATTTCAAGATTGGGAAATACCCACATGAAAACTTTTGAAGGAGCCCCTTTGAGGAAAGAGGTCTCAAAGGTGAATTAGATATCATACCTTAACGTTTGATGAAGATTTGATTGTGAAATTGTATATTTACATCCCTTAAAATCCTCCCCTAGCTTGGTCTTCAATGGAGTTCTTCAATAGAGACTGAAAGAAGAGAGAAGGAAAAAAGTATTATTTTGTGAGTTATGTTTTGTCTAATGGGGTTGGGGTCTTTATATGGGGGGTTAAATAACTTAATTAAGCTTACTTAATCCCTTCTATAACGACCTAACCCCTAAATTAATTAACTAGGACATACTAAAAATGTGCAGAAAATTGGACCCTCACAGACGAGACCTCGACCAACGGTCCGTCTGTGAGTTGACGACCAGTCCCTCTTCCGTGCTTCACATCCATCGTCTTGGTCAGAGACTATGCAGGTGAGGCAATCCAACAATTTTGCTAAGTGTTGGTCGACGGATGGCATCGATGCCCCATCGATCTACACACATTCCATCGTTGCCCTCTCGTGGGTGCACACTGCCCAGGCAATGTTTGACTCCACTTGTACTAGTCCTCCTCAAGGGCCCTTGGTTGGTCCTTGGGGAGTCGTACACGGACGTTTCGACCATGAATCATCTTAAAAACATGTTTGACACCCTTCCACCAATTTCATTAATTTCCGAGTCCTAAAAGCTAGTCAAATAGGCTAAGGCACGCCAGTACCTTCATGAGCTAGTTTACGGAAGTCATGGGCGCTGTTGGACGTTTTGGTTTCAAAACATCCTAAATGACCTATATTCGTTAAAATGACCCTTAAAACAGTGTCTAGACCCTATGGATTTTCGAAGTGTTACATTATCCTCCTTTAGGAACATTCGTCCCCGAATGACACTAAAATTCTTTTGAAGGAAGGAATAGACTCAAAACTAGCATCCCAACCCAAAACAATACAAGACAACATAAGTCATATTACTTAAACAAGGAAACTCAAAAGCTTCAATTACTACACATAAGGCTCAAACATCACATTATGAAGAATTTCCTTCTCACAACACCAACACGAGCTCAACATACTTTACATGAGTCAATTATGTCAAAGTTCAACTTACCAACATTCTACATATCATTTCATAAAGACTCACGATATCAAAATGCACAACATAGTATCAAACAAGACAAAGAGCGAAATTTCAAGTTAAGGCACAACTTCACTGTAAGTTACTGTAAAGATATTTAAAAATGCACATATTCCAAGACCTCACAAAAAATCAAGAAACTTCAATTTCTAATCATAATTTTTCATTATTAATAAAAGTAACTAACCTTAGTTATCAAATAGATAAGGGTAACGGGACTTCATGTCGGCCTTGGACTCCCATTTTGCACCCTCAACTAGGTGATTTTTCCATAACACCTTTACAGAAACCACCTCTTTGTTCCTCAATTTCTTTACTTTCCTATCAAGGATTTGAACCGGAACCTCCTCATAGGAGAGGTTATCCTTCACACCAAGACCCTCAATAGGAAGAATATACTCGGTGATCACCGATACACTTCTTTAACATAGAAACATGGAAAATCGGATGAACCAAAGCCAATTCTTTAGGAAACCTTAATTTATAGGCAACCTTACCAACTCTTTGCAAGATTTCATAGGGACCCACATAACGAGGACTTAACTTACCTTTCTTGCCAAATCTCACCACCCCCTTCATATGTGAAATTTTAAAATACACCTTGTCACCTTATTCAAACTCTAAGTCTCTTCTCCGATGATCGCCATAAGACTTTTGCCGACTATAGGCTATTTGCAAGCGATTCCTTATAATATGAACCTTCTCCAAAGTCTTATAAATAAAATAGGGACCAAGAATCGAAGGCTCACCGACTTCAAACCACCCAATAGGAGATATACACCTCCTACCATACAAGGCTTCATAAGGAGCCATGGATATGGATGAATGGAAACTATTATTGTAAGCAAACTCTACCAAAGGCAAGTGTTTATCCAACTTCCTTTGAAATTGATGACACAAGCTCTAAGCATATCCTCAAGGGTTTGAATAGTACACTCCGCTTGATCATCCATTTGGGGATGAATAGCGGTACTTAATTTCATCTTTACACCTAACCATTCATGGAATGACCTCCAAAACCTAGATGTTAATTGTGCACTCCTATCCGATATGATGGATAACGGAATACCATGGCAACACACAATCTCATCTATGAAGATCTTTGCATAATCTTCCGCAGAATAAGAAGCTTTGACGGGAATAAAACGAGCGGACTTGGTCAACCTATCCACCACACCCATATGGAGTCACATTATTTTTTAGTCTTAGGTAAACCTACCACATAATCCATATTGATGTCTTCCCACTTACAAGTAGGAATTTGGATTTTTGTAGTAAACCACCTGACTTTAGATGTTCCGCTTTCACTTGTTGGCAATTTGGACACTTAGCTACAAACTCCGCTATGTCCTTTTTCATTTCTTCCCACCAATACACTTCCCTAAGGTCATGATACATCTTTGTTGACCCCGGATGAATGGAATAACGAGACCCATAAGGTTCCTCAAGAATCCGGTTACTGAAATCATAAACATTGGGAACACACAACCTCCTTTGATACATAAAAACACCATCCCCCTAAGGGGAATGAATCATTAAACTTACCTAGAACCGATTCTTTCAACTACATCAATGGTTGATCAAGGTGTTATTTCAAATTCACCTCAACTAATAAGGATGACTTGGAGTTATGATGGACCATAACGCCACCATTTGGAGAATCTTCCAATCTAACCCCCAATCTAGACAACCTATGAACATATTTCACTAGGTCTTTCTTGGCTTCTTCTACATGAGACACACTACCCATGGTCATACAAATTAGACCATCCTCCACCACATTGGCCTTGCCGGGGTGATAGAGAACACTCATGTCATAATCTTTCAACAACTCTAACCACCTTCTTTGTCGTACATTCAACTCCTTTTGAGTAAACACATATTGGAGACTTTTGTGGTCGGTATACACATCAACATGAACACCATACAAGTAATGTCTCCATAAATTCAAGGCAAATATTACGGCCACTAACTCAAGATCATGAGTGGGATAGTTCTTCTCATGAACCTTAAGTTGTCTAGAAGCATAGGTGATTAATTTACCATGTTGCATTAGCACACACCCTAAACCCACTCGGGATGCATCACAATACACTACGAAGACCTTTGTACCCTCCGGTAAAGTAGACACCGGAGCGGAAGTAAGCCTATCTTTCAAGATTTGGAAGCTCTTTTCACATGCCTGCGACCACTCAAACTTCTTACTCTTTTGGGTAAAAGTAGTCAAGGGAGATGTAATGGGCGCAAAACCATCCACAAACCTCCGATAATAACCCGCTAGACCCAAGAAACTCGTAATGTTGGTTGGAGTCAATGGCATAGGCCAACTTCTCACCGCTTTCGTTTTCCTTTTACCAAACTCAACTTCACTAGAGATGATATGACCATGAAATGCCACCAACCTCAACCAAAATTCACATTTGCTATACTTAGCAAATAATTTATGTTCTTTAAGTACTTGCAACACCACCATCAAATGACCAATGTGATCACTCTAATTTTTTGAATAAACCAAGATGTCGTCAATGAAGATAATGACAAATTAATCTAGGTATCTTCGAAACACCCTATTCATTAGTTCCATAAATGCCGGAGCATTAGTGAGGCCAAATGACATTACTAAGAACTCATAGTGACCATATCTAGTCCGAAATGCCGTCTTTGGTATATGCTCACCTCTCACCCTAAGTTGGTGATACCCCGATCTCAAGTCAATCTTAGAAAAGTTGCTTGCCCCTTGGAGTTGATCAAAAAAGTCGTCAATCCGAGGGAGAGGATACTTGTTCTTATCGAGACTTTATTGAGTTGGCGATAATCAATGCACATTCTGATGGACCCATCCTTCTTCTTTACAAACAAAACTGGAGCACCCCATGGAGAAATACTAGGTCTAATGAAGCCTTTGTCTAGTAAATCATTGAGTTGTGCCTTCAACTCCTTCAATTCGGTTGGGGCCATCTACTAAGGAGGAATTGAAATGGTATTTGTAACAGGTAGCAAATTGATAACAAAATCAATTTCTCGTTCGGGAGGAATACCGGGAAGATCATTAGGAAAGACCTCCAAAAATTCACTCACTACGGGGACTGACTAAATGGGAGGAATTTTGGAGTCTAAATATTGGACTCTTACTTTATGATATAGACAACCCTTTGAGATCATTTTGCATGCTTTTAGACAAGAGATGATACAATCTCTAGGAATTGAATTTCCCCCCTTCCACTCTACAACGGGTTCATTTGGAAAGTTAAACTTCACCACCCTCGTTTTACAACCAATGGAGGCTAAGCAAGCATGAAACCAGTCCATACCTAAAATTATATCAAAATCAAGCATATCAAGTTCTACTAGTTCGACTTGAGACACTCTATTAGGCAACATTATAGGACAATTTCAATACACTCTCTTTGCAACAACCGACTCACCCACTGGGGTTGACACTATAAAAGGTTCATCCAATATATCGGGTAAAATGTCAAACTTTTTAGCTACAAGAGGTGTAACAAATGACAATGTAGCACCGGGATCAAGTAAATCATATACATCAATAGAAAAGACTTTTAACATACCGGTCACCACATCGGGAGAGGTATATAGCTCACCCCTACTACGGAGAGCATATAAGCGGTTCTTCTTAGATGCATCATTGGAACCACTTGCTTGAGCTTGACCTTTACCCCTATCTTGACCCTTATAATTAGGGAAATCCTTAACTTTGTGTTTCCACAACCGAAACAATTATCCGTTACATTAAGACATTCACCATAATGTTTCTTGACACACCTTGCACAAGTGGGCTTCTTAGTTGGTGAACTAGTGCTCCCTCCCTTTTGAGACTTAGTGTTAGACACCCTATCATCCCTAGCCTTTGGGAACTTGGATGGTGTAAGACCCCAAAATGAGTTAGGGTGTCTAGAGCCTAACATGGTTGTATTAAGGTTCTTAGGTCCTTATATGACTTATAATATGGTTTAGAGGCAGTGTATAAAGTTTGAGGTGAATTGGAAGTCAAACGTCAAGGGTCGACCAAAACGTTCGACGACTAGTCACCTATGTGCCTCATGTGTCTATGCATGCTTAAAATTGTATCAAATGAGCCTAAAGAATCTTAAAATGATTTATAATGATGTTAAATGGTATTATATGAAATTTCGAGAAGTTTGAAGGTAAAACGTCCAAGAACACCCAAGACGTTCGAAAGATAGCCTTGAGACATGCATGTGTGTGTCTTGATGGAGCCTTGCATGTTTAGATGTGTTTCGAGTATTTGTTTTGGGTGAAACTCATGTGGGATGTCTACAACTTGTTAAGTGTTGTATTTACGTTGGAAACGTCCAGGTACGACTTCAAAAGGGCCCTGCAAAGGGGCCCACAAGAAGGACCCAAGGCTGGTCGAGACACTGCGATAGCAGTGTCAATTGACGGACCAAACGACGACCAGTTGGTCAACCAACGGCCCGTAGGTGAGGTATCATCGTTTGAAACTTAGCTTGGGCAGGTCTCAAGCAAAAAATTGTCCAAGTACCAATCGACGGAAGCATATGCACGGCCCGTCGACTGACCAATGGCCAATAGATGGTTCCGTCGATGATGGCCTGCAGCCTGCTGCCTGTGCACTATTTCATTAAAGGGGTGAATGGGAAATTCACCCCACGTGCTAACCTGACCCCACACAATTTATTTAGTTATTTTTGGGTGTATTTAAGTGATCAAAAACGTGACCAACCCATTCCCAAACCAACTCACACAAATTGAACCTTTCCCTCCAAAAACCTTCTTCCTAGAAATCTCCATTGTTGTTGAAGCTCAAGAAAAGCTTGGAGCTTGGAATGGCATGATTTCTTCACCAAGTTTTATAGGTATTCATGTAGATAATGGTATGGTGATCTTCATCTCTAGTTATCCTTTCATCTAGAGAGTTAATCTCAAAGATTTCAAAGAGAAAAATATGCTCAAACATCTTCTTCTTCAATCTATCCATGGGTTCTTTCTAAAAATATTTTGAACAATTAAATAATGATGAATTGAAGTTAATACAGTGGTTTTTAACGTGAATTTGACTCAAATTGCATGATGAACACATGTCCCTTCTAAACTTGATTTAGTCTTTGCATGGGCTTTGTGATCTTGACTTGTTATCGATTGAATTGTGATTATATTACGTTAAAGTGGTTATATCTACAGTTATTTACCTTGATTAATGTTGAATTGAGGATGAAGGATCCATGTGGATCAATGTATGAAGATTTGAACATGTTTAGCTTAGGTTTCTATGATTCACTGTAACATTGGCCTTTTAATGAATAAAAGTGAATTTCGATTATATTGTGGTTCTTATAGCTACTATTTTAGGTTGATGTTATGAATAAATTATGGGTATAAACTATTAATGATCAAATCAAAGGAACCTTGATAAGGATTGATCTAAATGTTTTCACCTTAATATTGCTAATGATATGAACATAATGTGATATCGATTTAGGGTAGATGAAGCATGACTTAGTCTTGATTTCTATGGCTATAGCTACTGCCTTAGGTTGGAATTATTGGTATATTATGAATGCTAATCATGATAAACAAAGTAAAGTATACTAATGAAGTTATCTATGACTCTCTACTTTCTAATATATATGGGATGCCTTGATTCATGATATAGTATGATCTTGTAGCTACATGTACTTGGTGTCGTTTATGATTAAAGTACATATAGCTACTACCTTATATATGAATTGTTGATTAACAAGGTGTATTGATCAATGATGATCAAAGAGTAAGAAATTGGTAAGAATGCTTATCTTTTCTACTTTCCTTATAGTATGGTAGTTGATAAAGCCTTGTATGACATTGTGTGGTATGATCCACTTATGGTGGCGGTGTTTACCATACACTCATTAAATATGTGTTGACCATGTCCTTGAAGGCAAATTGATGAACATATGAACATGTACTCATGATGATACTATGAGAAGTTTATGCCTACTTTCCTATTCTAGTTGTGATCTAGGTTGTATGGTTATTGTATAAGCATGTGTATATTCATGTTAGGGTAAAGTATAGGTGCTGTCATTGATGTGTTAAAATGGTTAATAATCCCTTACCTATGTACCCCTATGTGAATGCATGAATAGTACAAGTTAGGAGTCTTAATTGTAATATAAAGTTGACTTGTCTCCTATGCTATTGTGTGTTGTGTGGTCTATGCTTGAAAGAGTATTATGGTCTAACAGGGTGGCTGCCTCAATGTGTTGTTGATATACATTATGTGATCATGTTGACCAATGTACACACACACTCACTTTACATGCATGTTACAAGTAGTATAGGTCATGGTGTCTAAATGAAAGGTAGTTCTGATATTCACTAGTGTCTACTACTATGTATGTTAACATGATTCTTATGAAAGTATGATATGTGTTTTCTTAGCTAGGTTGACTTGATAGGTGTACTAGTATGGGCAAGGGAATGGGACCTTATCTATGCATTGCATATGTGTACCTTGATAGGATAGTTCCTAGGTTTGGTTTTTATGTGCATGAATAGGAATGTATGGTCATGTGTGGTTTTAAGGTGTTATGTGAAAGGCTTGTTCACATCTACGTATACACTCACACACTTGTATGATTGTCTAGTAAGTAGAGGGGCCTTGAGAGGGGTGCTCAAGATTACTCTAAATCTAGATAGGTGCTTGAGTATGCTATACGCATATCAGAATCAAATATTCTAAGCCTATGTTTTATGAAAAATGTAATAATGGCTTTTCAATAAAATGGAACTTAGCTTAGCACCGAGTGAACTTGACATCGAGAGGTTTTGACTTTCCTTATAGGAAGATTCACCAATTTGTCCCTTATAGAGTTTTGACTTCCTTAGAGGAATACTCACCTATGGACCCACATGAGGTATTGACTTCCCATTGAAGAAGATTCACCCATGTTTTCTCATGAGATGAGGCCCCAATTGTCCAATGGCATGTAGAGGGAATTGCCTATCTCTTAGTTCCATACACTATGCTTGCCACATAGGATCTAGCAAAAAGGTGAATTCACTTAGGATGCTAGGATATATGTTAATGATTCTACCTTGGCTAGGTAGGAACACCTTCCATTGTTGTAATGCTCTACAACACCAAATTCCATGTTTGCACCCATGGTCTTAGTGTCGGTTAAGGCTATAATTTTCTAAAGTAAAATGGACAATGGAAGAAAATGACTAGGACCCTAACTAGGATGACATAAGGGAGGTGTCTTAGGATAGGTGGAAGTAATTAACCCATCTAGACATTGCACAAGTAGCTCCTTAGGAAGTCTTAGGAAGGTGTTCTAATACATGTCACTATGTATATGTTCTTTATGCATGACTTTGTAGTATTGGTCTACTTGTTATGAAGAAGTGCATGGTATGAGTCTATATGCATGATGTTGATATTATTTACTATATGATGAAGGTCTTGTATTTACATGAATGAAGTTGTCCTTGCTTACTTGTTGATGTATGAATTGGATGGTAAGGTTTGTGGTATTATGATAGGTTTACCAAGTATGTGTGAGGTTATGGGGATTCACATATACATTGCACTAGTAGGCTTAGAATAGCATTGTGAGTAAGGTTCTATAATACATGAATGTGAAGTGAAGATGGTATATTTGCAAGTTAAAGGTAGTTACTGTAATTGTCCTATGGTATTAGTTTAAATGTGTCTAAGTTGTACTATACTTCTATGATTATTGTGTTGGATTGTGTAGATGATATGTATGTTTCCTTTTGGCCTTACGGTGATGCATTGCACCAAGTATCATTAGAGGGTTACTTGGGAAGTTAGTGAATAAAAGGAAATAAAGCTCACTGTTAAGGGAAAGAGAGCTCACTGTAATGTGACTAAAAAATGTCATAACTTCTATATGTGATCTTATGTATTGTT
This sequence comes from Solanum sitiens, assembly GCA_016801875.1. NCBI lineage: Eukaryota > Viridiplantae > Streptophyta > Magnoliopsida > Solanales > Solanaceae > Solanum > Solanum sitiens. Next base: position 176,859 of record JABWTJ010000917.1, on the reverse strand, counting down.
TGGTGTTCGAATATGTTTATTTGAAGTATGTGAATGATATAAATGTTATTGAATTAAGGTTTTATGATGATTTACTCAAAATGGCATGAAGTATGATTTCAAGAAAATTTCCCTTTTAAATGCATGTTTTTGCATGGTTGCCATACTTAGTGCATTCTTGTGCTAATACCATTCTTGTCTACATTTTACACAAAGTGTAGGTTATGGATGCTTAAAGGATGTCTTGAATGGTGAAGAGCTTGATAGATGATTCCCAAGCTCAATGAAAGGAATCCTTAAGTTCAAGGATCTCCTACTTATGTGTTTATTGTAAAGTCTTTAAATATTGTATAGTTATGTAATGTGTCACATGGGACGTGTCCCTAATGTACTCTAATATTGTTGAGTCTAAGATTGCAAATAGACTTAAGGTCTTTAAATGTATTATGACTTATGTTTTATATATATGAAGTAATCGTCTAGCATATGATGTGCTACGGAAGTTTTAAATTTTCCGCTAAATTTACTATGTCAATGCGATGAATGATAACAATGGTCTTGCATAAGACCTCCGAGAGGTCAAGTACGCCATGTTACTTCTAGGGGGTTCTCCCCGGCTGTGACAAACGTGGTATCAGAGCATAAGGTTTATAAAGTGGTTTTAGGTTCTAAAAGTCTCATATTGCCACGCCTAGAGTCTCGTAGCATTGGTGGTGAGTCGCGACACATCAAATGGTACGAGAGGCTATAGGACGATAGAGTTTCCCTTCTTCATCATTCTCATATCGTGCCATAGAACTTAACTCTATAAGATCTCTCTCTTATGGTATCTTGTCCGGTTGTGTTTTAGATGTGATTTCTTGGATGTGATTGTATCTCTATGCTTGAGGGAGAAAAGGTGAGTTTAAATGCTTATCTTAGTTTTATGGTTGAATGAGTATGTGTGAAGGTAAATTTTGGCATGTTTTGAGGTTATGATGCCATTTATGGCTATGTATGAGACTTATGTGAAATATCATGTTATGTTGAAGAATGGGTGTCATAATATGGTTAAAGCATGCTAGAAGTTGTTATGGTTGACATGAGTTTCTTTTGAAATGAAGTGTTACTATATGGTTTTACATGTTGGTGGCTTACAATTATGATTTGAACTTGAAATGCTTAGTGACTACCTATGGAAGCATTCTACCCTAAGAATATGTGCTTAAAAGTGTTCAATGCTTCCCTTTGTATATATGTGGTCCTTGATAAGTTGCCTAGTAAGGATTGGAGTTCTTTGTATAAACTTGATCCTAGGTGTGATGATAGTATGCTTGTTTTGGTAAAGTTTGGTATCTCATATTGTCATGCTTTTCCCATCGATTGCCTAAATGTTGCATTTTTGGAATTTGAAAGCATGTTCACTGTAATGTTAGGCAGCTTATTGTAAGATTTTTAGGAAATCAACTAAATTGTTCTTTGATTGGAAGTTGTTGAAATGTGTATAGAATTGATGCATATGAGTATGATAAAGAAAGTAAAAAGGAGATTTACTATTTGGAATAAAGAATGAGAGTCTTATGGCATGATGAGTCGTACAGTTGTTTCTAACTTCTTATTGTGTTGTGAGTTCCTTGATGTTGTGCAATTGATGTTTCCCCTAGAATTGAGTGTAGTATTCTTATCTTTGTAGGGTGATGATCTGGGTTTGATTGACCTAGAAGTTACCTTACTTTAATGTTGAAATAAAAGAAAGAGTCCTTATGGCTAAGTCCCCTCGTTGTCTTCCCCTAATATTGTATGACCATTGGTGTCTATTGTATGGTATGAAAACCTTATGTGGTTGAATGGTATGATCTAACTTGATGATTGAGGATGATTTGCCTAATATGATAAGGTTTAGAATACTTTGGTGTTGCTATGTTGACTTACTGTAAATTCCTTCTAAGTAGTCATCATTGGTAATTGTTGAAATATGAATATTGTTAAGTTAAGATACTCTTAAGGTTGGGTTAAGTTGCTCTTAATTGGGTTTACCTTAAGTGGGGGATGGTGATGGAATGGTAACGTTGTAAATATTTCTACTTTGTCCGTCTATTTTGCTTGAACTTGAATCCAATGAAGTCTTGATGAACTTATGCATGAATATAGTCTTGCATAATGTATGAATTGAATGACCTCTACATGTTTGGTATGTCTTGATTGACACCATCTTAAAGACTTTTTGAAGAGTTATAAGTATTTGAAAAAGAATTTTGATTAACTTCATGGTTTTCTCATGTTGAATTGCATCTTAACATGTTAATTGTGCATTTGACTTCATGAGATAAGATAAGAAACTTGGTTGTAATCACTTGTGAGATTTAATGTTTAGCCTTATAATGGAAATTTGAGTCTCTTGAAGATGAAAAGTGTAGAGTCTCTTCAAAATCATGTCACTTGTATGTTTTGTAAAACATGTGAAGCTAGGTGTGCATGTGTGTGCCTATAATTTGAATTGTTTTTCGCAAATGAGGCTTACTGTAAAGGCTAGTGCTATGTTAGAATTTGAATTTTTTGTGAAATGGGTTCCTATTGTTGTGATGTGCTTGGTGTGACTTACCGTTTGGACTTCACTAGGTAAGAAACATGAGCATGTCTTGGTTTAAAGGTTGAGGATCTCTCATTTTAAAAGGAAATTGACCTTGTACTTTTCTAAAGTTTGAACTCATGATACATGTAAGTGTGTTGAGGAAAGGGACATTCCTCCATGGACACAACTAAGCATGGTATGGTTGAGTGACCTTCATTGCACTAGGTATAACTAATAAAGATCTTTGTTGATTCAATTAACTGAAGACTATGTGCATTGGAGTATGAGTGCTAAAATAGCTTTTGAGGATATGTTGTAAATCTGCCTATGTGTGGCCTTTCAACTTTATCTCTTAATGAATTGAAGTGTAGTGACCATGATGTGATTTGGAGAAGTATGTACCTCCTATAAGCATGATAATAGTCTTTGTGTTTGATGCATTAAGGAGTGAGTGAATGGAAATTTTTCTTGCTTGTGTGCATTGGGTGCTAAAATGATTTTATGATGTTATAAATGTTATGAACTTCTGTAAGATGCATTGAAGTCCTTGTTGTGATTGAAGTGTTCTAAGTGTCATTCGAGGACGAATGTTCCCAAGTGGGGGATATTGTAAGAACCCCAAAATGAGTTAGGGTGTCTAGAGCCTAACATGGTTGTATTAAGGTTATAAGGTCCTAAAATTACTTATAATATGGTTTAGAGGCAGTGTATAAAGTTTGAGGTGAATTGGAAGTCAAACGTCAAGGGTCGACCAAAACGTTCGACGACTAGTCACCTATGTGCCTCATGTGTCTATGCATGCTTAAAATTGTAGGAAATGAGCCTAAAGATTATTAAAATGAGTTATAATGATGTTAAATGATATTATATGAAGTTTCGAGAAGTTTGGAGGTCAAACATCCAAGAACGCCCAAGACGTTCGAAAGATAGCCTCGAGACATGCATGCGTGTGTCTTGATGGAGCCTTGCATGTTTGGACGTGTTTCGAGTATTTGTTTTGGGTGATACTCATGTGGAATGTCTAAAACTTGTTAACGGTTATATTTATGTGGGAAACATCCGGGTACGACTTCAAAAGGGCCCTGCAAAAGGGCCAACAAGAAGGATCCAAAGCTGGTCAAGACACTACCTTGGCAGTGTCAATCGACGGACCAAACGACAGCCACTTGGTCAAACAACGTCCCATAGGTGAGGTTTAGTAGTTTCACACTTAGCTTGGTCAGGTCTCAAGCCAAAAATTGGCCAAGGACCAATCGACGGAAGCCAATGCACGGCCAGTCGACTGACCAACGGCCAGTTGATGGTTCTGTTGATGGTGGCCTGCAGTTTGCTGCCTGTGCACTGTTTCAATAAAGGGGTGAATGGGAAATTCACCCACGTTCTAACCTGACCCCACACGATTTATTTGGTTATTTGTGGGTGTATTTAAGTAATCAAAAACGTGATCAACCCATTCCCAAACCAACTAACACAAATTGAACATTTCCCTCCAAAAAGCTTCTCCCTAGAAACCTCCATTGTTGTTAAAGCTCAAGAACATCTTGGAGCTTGGAATGGCATGATGTCTTCACAAAGTTTTAGAGGTCTTCATGTAGATAAAGGTATGGTGATCTTCATCTCTAGTTATCCTTTCATCTAGAGAGTTAATCTTAAAGATTTCAAAGAGAAAAATATGTTCAAACATCTTCTTCTTCAATCTATCCATGGGTTCTTTCTAAAAATACTTTGAACGATTAAATCATGATGAATTGAAGTTAATACAGTGGTTTTAACGTGAATTTGACTCCAATTGCATGATGAACCCATGTCCCTTCGAAACTTGATTTAGTCTTTGCATGGGCTTTGTGATCTTGACTTTGTTATCGACTGAATTGTGATTCTATTACATTGAAATGGTGTGGATTAATGTTGAATTGAGGATGAAGGATAATATGGATCAATGTATGAAGATTTGAACATGTTTAGCTTAGGTTTCTATGATTCGCTGTAACAATGGCCTTTTAATGAATAAAAGTGAATTTCGTTTATGTTGTGGTTCTTATAGCTACTGTTTTAGGTTGATGTTATGAATGAATCATGGGTATAAACTTTTAATGATAAAATCAAAAGAAACTTAAGGATTGATCTACATGTTTTAACATTAATGTTGCTAATGCTATGAACATAATATGATATCGATTTAGGGTAGATGAAGCATGATTTTGTCTCGATTTCAATAGTTATACCTACTGCCTTAGGTTGGAATTATTGGTATATTATGAATGTTAACTATGATAAACAAAGTAAAGTATACTAATGAAGTTATCTATGACTCTCTACTTTCTAATATATATGGGATGCCTTGTATGATGCTATAGTATGATCTTGTAGCTACTTGTACATGGTGTCTTTTATGATTAAAGTTGCCTTATATATGAATTGTTGATTAACAAGGTGTATTGATCAATGATAATCAAAGGGTAAGAAATTGGTAAGAATGCTTATCTTTCCTACTTTCCTTATAGTATTGTAGTTGATAAAGCCTTGTATGGCATTGTGTGGTATGGTCAACTTATGGTGGCGGTGTTTACTTTATTGTTATTAAATATGTGTTGACCATGTCCTTGAAGGCAAATTGATGAACATATGAACATGTGCTCATGATGATACTATGAGAAGTTTATGCCTACTTTCCTATTCTAGTTGTGATCTAGTTTGTATGGCTATTGTATAAGCATGTGTATATCCATGTTAGGGTAAAGTATAGGTTCTACCATTGATGTGTTAAAATAGTTAATAATCCCTTACCTATGTACCCCTATGTGAATGCATAAATAGTATAAGTTAGGAGTCTTAAGTGTATTATGAAGTTGACTTGTCTTCTATGCTATTGTGTGTTGTGTGGTCTATGCTTGAAAGAGTATTATGGTCTAAGAGGGTGACTAGCTCAATGTGTTGTTGATATCCATTATGTGATTATGTTGACCAATGTACACACACACTCACTTTACATGCATGTTACAAGTAGTATAGGTCATGGTGTCTAAATGAAAGGTAGTTCTGATATTCACTAGTGTCTACTACATATGTAGGTTAAGATGATGTTTATGAAAGTATGATATGTGTTTCCTTAGCTAGGATGACTTGATAGGTGTACTAGTATGGGCAAGGGAATGGGACCTTGTCTATGCGTTGCACATGTGTACTTTGATAGGATAGTTCCTTGGTTTGGTTTCTACGTGCATGAATAGGAATGGATGGTCATGTGTGGTTTTAAGGTGTTATGTCAAAGGTTTGTTCACATCTATGTATACACTCACACACTTGTATGATGGTCTAGTAAGTAGAGGGGCCTTGAGAGGGGTACCCAAGATTACTCTAAAACTAGATAGGTGCTTGAGCATGCTATAAGCATATGAGAATCAAATATTCTAAGCCTATGTTTTATGAAAATGTAATAATGGATTTTCAATAAAAGGGAACTTATCTTAGCACCGAGTGAACTTGACATGGCGAGGTGTTGACTTTCCTTGTAGGAAGATTCACCAATTTGTCCGTTATAGAGTGTTGACTTCCCTTAGAGGAATACTCACCTATGGACCCACATGAGGTGTTGACTTCCCTTTCAAGAAGATTCACCCATGTTTTCTCATGAGATGAGGCCCTAATTGTCCAATGGCATGTATAGAGAATTACCTATCTCTTAGTTCCATAAACAAATGCTTGCCACTTAGGATCTATCAAAAAGGTGAATTCACTTAGGATGCTAGGATATATGTTAATTCTACCTTGGCTAGGTAGGAACACCTTCCATTGGTGTAAGGCTCTACAACACCAACTTCCATGTTTAGCACCCATGGTCTTAGTGTCGGTTAAGGCTATAGTTTCCCTAAAGTAAAATGGACAATGGAAGTAAATGACTAGGACCCTAACTAGGATGACTTAAGGGAGGTGTCTTAGGATAGGTGGAAGTAATGAACCCATCTAGAGATTGCACAAGTACCTCCTTAGAAGTCTTAGGAAGGTGTTCTAATACATGTCAATTTGTATATGTTCTTTATGCATGACTTTGTAGTATTGGTCTACTTGTTATGAATATGTGCATGGTATGAGTCGATATGCATGATGTTGATATTGTTGACTATATGATGAAGGTCTTGTATTGACATGAATGAAGTTGTCCTTGCTTACTTGATGTTGTATGAATTTAATGGTAAGCCGTGTGGTCTTATGATAGGTTTACTAAGTATGTGTGAGGCTATGGGGGTTCACATATACATTGCACTAGTAGGCTTAGAATAGGATTGTGAGTAAGGTTTTATAATGCATGAATGTGAAGTGAAGTTGGTAAATGTGCATGTTAAAGGTAGTTACTGTAATTATCCTATGGTATTGTTTTAAATGTGTCTAAGTTGTACTATACTTCTATGATGATATATATTGGATTGTGTAGATGATATGTATGTTTCCTTTTGGCCTTAAGGTGATGCATTGAACCAAGTATCACTAGAGGGTTACTTGGGAAATTAGTGAATAAAAGGAAATAAAGCTCACTCTTAAGGGAAAGAGAGATCACTATAATGTGACTCAAAAATGTCATAAATTCTATATGTGATGTTATGCAATGTTTGGTGTTAGAATATGTTTTATAAAGTATGTGAATGATATAAATGTTATTGACTTAAGGTTTTATGATGATTTACTAAAAATGGCATGAAGTATGATTTCAAGAAAATTTCCCTTTTAAATGCATGTTTTTGCATGGTTGCCATACTTAGTACATTCTTGTGCTAATCTCATTCTTCTCTACTTTTTAAATAAAGTGTAGGTTATGGATTCTTAAAGGATTTATTGAATGGTGAAGAGCTTGATATATGATTCCCAAGCTCAATGAAAGGAATCCTTAAGTACTAGGATCTCCTACTTATGTCTTTATTGTAAAGTCTTCAAATATTGTATAGTTATGTAATGTGTCTTATGGGCCGTGTCCCTAATGTACTCTAATGTTGTTGAGTCTAAGATGGCAAAGAGACTTAAGGTCTATAAATGTATTATGACTTATTTTTTATATATATGAAGTAATCTTCTAGCATATTATGTTCTAAGAAAGTTTTAAATTTTCTGCTATATTTACTATGTCAATGCGATGAATGATAACTATGGGCTTGTATAAGACGTCCGAGAGGTCAAGTACTCCATGTTACTTCTAAGGGGTGCTCCCCGGATGTGACAGATGGAACTTGCCTAGAAAACCTCTTCTTGAACATAGGCTTTTCTTGAAACTCAAGCCTACCCTTAGTAGAGTCACCATCAAAAGATCTTGCCCTCTTAGCATCTCTACTCTTCCTTCTAGATATTTCCTCCTCCACTTGTCAATCATGAACCATGAGACGAGATATATTCATATTGTCATGTAGCATAGCCGAATAACACTCCTCTTGCAAGTCTTCCGATTCCTCCGTCAAAATGCGGCTCATTTCATCCCTAGGATCGGAAACTAAAAAAGGAGAATAATTGGATAATTTAGTGAATTTCAAAGAGTATTCAAGCACACTAATACATCCTTGACCAAGGTTGATGAACTTCACCACTTTGGCTTCCCTCATCTCCCTAGGAAAGAACCGATCAAGAAAAGCCTTCTTGAAGATCTCCTAAGTCACCGGTCCACCCCTTAGAGGCCTATTGTCCCTCCATTGGACATACCAACTTTGAGCCAGATCTTTGAGTTGATAAGTGGCTAACTCGGCGTTCTCACTAGTAGTCAACCCCATAGCAAAGAGTATCTTTTAGACTTTATCAATGAACTCTTGGGGGTCTTTTTCAACCTTGGACCCATAGAAAGTAGGAGAATTCATCCTAATGAAATCCCTTAGACGAGAGGCCACGATAGCTTGGGATTGAGTAGTGACGGCTTGGGCCAATTGGAAGAGAGCAGCCCTTATATCACCATCCATCAAAGGTGGAGGATTGGGCGGAGCTTGTTCTACATCAGCATCTTCTTCAAGAGGAGGAACTTGATCACCACGGGGAGGAGCTCCCGCATTGGCAATCTCTTCCTCAAGTTTTCGAGCCGCATTCCATCGAGTATTCATTGCCTATAACCAAAATACAAGGTTTAGGTTAAATCACATAATAAGTATACTCTAAAGGCACGATATTATATTTCCAAGAAAGAAAGAGTTTCCTAAGCATCACATAGATTCCTATTCATAAGTGTGGCATGCTTCACATTTATTAGTACGAATCTACATAGACGTGATTGAGAGAGACATCAATATCAAGGATATTAAACCTCATGCTCTGATACCAAGTTTGTCACATCCGGGGAGCACCCCCTAGATATAACCGGCGTCGCCGTCCTCTTTGAGGACTAAGACTAGCCTCTTAGCATTCATCAATACATTCAAAGGTCAAAAATACGAAAAACTTTAAAACTTTTGTTACTTCTACAGTGAGGTTTACATAGACCTCTACATACATATAATATATATTCGTATCGAGTATACATAGACCCTTCGTATAGGAAGATTACACAGTCTTCTACTTTTATTGCACACACACACACACACACATACACACACACACACACATATATATATATATATATATATAAGATAGATCATAGTCTTTAAAGATTGTCTCATCTCATAACCATCTAATACGATCATAGCAATTTGGGCATAGCCCATACATCAATGTAAAGGAGCCACATATAGGCTTATACAATTCGTACTCAAATGAAAAGAGAAAGAATATAAGAGTCTTAACACTAAAACAACTTGATAAGCTTGATATTGGCATCACCCACAGTGAGGACCTACACACTTGGATGATTGAGAATGTCCAAGTCTTCTTCAAGTCATTTCAAATGAGCCTTCAACGACAGGAACCTAAAATATTTGGGAAAAGGGAGAAAATGGGGTTAGTACACCACTTGTACTAAGTATGATACCATATGCACATACAAGATCAAATCATGCTAAAAAGGGACATTTAATTAAAACATGTTATTTTATCTTTTGAAAGTCTTATGCATAATCAAGCAAACCATACCAATCAACAAGACATGTTCATTAAGTCAAATCAAGTAATATGCATATCAACATACTTGAACTCATAATCTAATACAACCCTATCATCAAGAATATTACAAGCATAAATAAGAGTTCATCATATCATAGTAAAGCAAGAAAACAACTCATGAATCCTCATATAGTCAACATGTGCAATGACCAAGCAAAGCCCCATAACCATACTCAATGAAGTAGCCCAACAAGAACCATAACCAATGTCCAACTTCATATAACATAACCTTTAAGGATACATAACATCATACTTTAGCAATATAGACCAAATACATGTTCATAGGAATATCCATCATCATATAATATAATTTACATGTAAAGTCATCATATACATATCATTTACATTTATAAGCATATATATATATATATATATACATAAGAAAATCTTCATAAAATTTCCCTCAAGGTTAACTAGTGCAATGTTTAGGTAGAGTCTCATACCCCTGCCTAGACTAAGCTAAGCCCTTAAGTCATCCTAGTAAGAGTTCATTCATAAGTTCATTTTACCTTTTGGGAATATCTTAGCTTTACCGACAAGACCACATGATCTAATGTGGAATCCGGTGTCATGGAACCCTACACCGAAAGAAGGTGGACAACTTGCCAAAGTAGTACCTACAACATGAACATAGCAACTACGTGGATCACCTAGATAGTATTCCTATGGGGGAAACATAGTTCAAGAACTAGGAGATATAATTGAGACACTCCATATGCTACATGCATTATAGTCTCCAATCTCAAGAGTAAATTAGTGATCCTACCTTCTTTATGTGGGAAGGGACACTCCTCAATCTAGTTCACCCAGTGCTAAGCTAGAGTCCCTTTTTTGAAATGTCTTTAAGCCTTTATTAACAATCATATCTTAGTTTAGGTCATAGGGTCTAACCGTTGTATAATCATCATCATCATAGCTCAATAAGAATTGCATGAGTATAGTCCTTGCATTACAATTCATATAATTGAGGTTAGAACATTTACATATTCATTCATAATAAAGTACATTGGTATTCATCACCATCCTTATAACATTTACATCTTAATCAACCTCACAACCATAGTCAAGAAATCTCAATTCAACATCATACCAACCCTATAATTCTTAATAAAAGGCATACTCCAACACAACATCATGACTTAATCACAATTAATCATAATTTGGAGTAACAAATAGGGTTAATAAGACATACCAAGTTTCCTTCATAACTCATCAGTAAGATATTACCATCAACCCTTAGTTAAACCCAATTAGGGTATAACATCATCATAAATCAATGACCAAACTGACAACAAGGCTAGAAGAATCACCACATCACAATTCAATACTAGATCAAAGTTTAAGACAAGATACTTAGGTCAGGTCACAAAATACTTCATAACCTAGATCACTTTCTCAAAAACTAGCTTGAAAGACTACAATTCACCCTAATTCTTTCATGATCAATATAACAACATCATCTAGCAGTAATTCAACCAATAACCAAGTCAATTGAATCCATATTGTAAGATCCCGAAAATGACTTAGGTGAAGCTGGATCCTAACGTGGTTTTCATGATGGTCTAAAGTCCTAAAATGGTTTATAAGGTGGTTTAGAGGCAGTAGCTAAGAGTTTAGGTGCATTGGAAGTCAAAACGTCAAGGGACGACCAAGACGTTCGACTACTAAGTCACCTAAGTGCCTCATATGTGATTTTATGTTTTTATGTGTGATGCATGAGCTTATATGATCTTTAATCGAGTTTATATGGTGTATAAAGTCAGTGTGTCAAGTTTCGTGAAGTTTGGAGGTCAAATGCTTAAGAACGTCCATGACGTTTGAAAGATGTCCTATAAATGACCTTGTGTGTCTAAGCATGTTTTGTCAAGTTTTACGCGTTCGTTTTGGATGAAACTCAGGTGGTAGGTCCTAAAGTTGTATAAAAACATATTTGGGTTTGATGCGTCAGGGTACGACTCCACATAGGACCCTCAAAGGGGCCCTAAGAGAGGACCCCAACTTGGAGACTAACACTGCCAAGCAGTGGCCAAACGACGGACCAATCGACGGATCTTCAACCAGGAAACGGCCCGTCGATGATTCTTGTCGATGGATCAAACTTTACAGCAGGTTGAGGGGTCTCTGAACCAACCAAAGAGACCCCATCGACGGGTCAGTGAGTTTGCTACCAGTTGTTAAGTTAAGGGGTGATGTTGTAAATTCACCCCATGCCCCTATAAGTCTTTGGACAGTTGTTTTGAGTGTTTATGGGTATTGTAAGAGAATATAAGTCATTAAACTCTAAATTAAACCCTCACACTAAGATCAAAACATGTTCCCTCCAAAAGTTCTTCCAAAAACCTTCATGAGTGTTCAAGGTGAAAATGAAGCTTGAAGGTGGATCTTCAATGGAGTTTCTTCTTCAATTAGCATTGGATTCTTCAAATAAGGTATGTGAGTTCTTCATCTAAGGCTTGCTATCACCTTAGAACCAATTTCAAAGATGTTTTCAAAGGATTTCAAAAAGATGAAAAAGTCTAATTTCTACTCTAAATCTTGGATTCTTGTATGAAAGGTTTTCAAACGTTAAGATATGATGTTATTAATTTTTAAGTGATGTTTTCCAATGAAATTCTCCATGAACCCTTGATCTTCTCAATTCTCTAATTTTCACTAAAATATGGGTGAATGGATTATGCTTTGGGATTTATGAATTCATGTGTAGATTGTTATGGGCTTTTGAGTCATGTATAGATTATGTATGAATGATGTATAGGCTGTTTCAATTTGATTAATTGAGTAAAGAATACTCTTTGATCTATTGCATGCTAAGCCTATTGAATCAATATGAACTTAATGCTGATAGATTCTAGTGTAGTTTTCTGTGGGCTTTCTAATGATGTAAGGATTTTATTCAATTGACATCTACTTTGTCTTAGATTGATAATTCTAGATTGAATTGACTTAAATTCATTGAGTATTATGAATTATGCTTTGGATTGATGTTCATGGCCATGGGTCATTTCCTGATGATATTGAATTGGATGATTTAGCTTAGGATTGAAGTGGTGAGATCAATTGGGTGGTATGCTGCCCTAACTCTTTTATTATTATGTATAGCTATTGTAATTTAGCTCTTGGATTATATGTGATTGGTATGGTCCACTTATCGTGGTTGTGTTATGTGAATTGATGTGGCCTTGTCGACATTATTTTAAGTATATTGATGATCATGGCCTTGTCGGCACTACTTGAAGTATTATGTTGATTAGTGTAGTTGATTATATGAAGTGTGATTATATCTACCTATATGTAAAGTAATGTGGAAGTATGTGTCTTGTTATTGAAGTTATTAGGTGAACATGTTATATTTTGACTATGTGTTAAGTGTGTAGTCTTAGAGTTGATACATGATTGTTCCTAAATTGGTTAGATGAGTCTAAAATGGTTATGTTAATGATGTTAAGGTAATGAGTGGGTTGACTAAATAAGGTTAAGAGTCATTCCTATGTGTCTAAAGAAAGATACGATATATGTGTTAAATGGAAGTATGTTATGTCTTATTTAGGTAGACGTGTGTCCCTTTCTTGATAGTTATGTGAATATGTGACGTCTTGACTTAGGAACCTAAAGGTTCTTAGTCTTGAATAAATGAATATAGGTGAGACCTTGAATAATGATAAGAGGGTCCTTTATGTGAAACCTTGAACCACATAGGATGTTGTTAGCTTTTGGAAATAGGTTGTTGATACCTTGGATTTGATATTTAGTAGTTCCAGTTCTAGTCCTAGTACTTGCCCTTCTGTAATAGTAGTAGTCAAAGATGGTTTAACCACATTTAAGTTGAGGCAAAAACTTGTAAATGCAGGGAATATTTCTGACTATGACTTATAGTATTAACCTGAGACCTCTCTGGACTTGCTGTTTATTTTGAATGTGATGATTATGGTGGTAGAAGAGGATCTATGGTCTTGATTCACTTTTCTACAATAGGTACATAGATGACTCTTATCTTATTATTTGTGTTGAATTGGCTTCTTTTGGACGATCACAATGATCAAGGATGTGAGATGCTAGAGGAGAGCATTTTTCTAGTGCTATTGGTAGATTATCTGGTAAAGGAGGAAAGACTAAATTTGCTATAGAGAATGCGACAAAGACTAGGATGTTAATTGCAGATTATAAGATACATATATTGGGATCATTTTTTAACATTAAGATTGCTAGAGATTCACTTTGTAGTCTCATTATGGGGTCTCCTGCTGGGAAGGTTTATTCCAAGCTCAGAGTTGTTACTGCCAAACGGAGATGCTTTAATTTTTCTTCTTTGATATATAGGATGTTTAAGTATCAAAGTATGATTTTTTTTGAAATTATTGGAGAATCCGGAGACTTTGACCAAGTTATGTCTTTTTCAATAGATTAGTTAGGTTGCCAGTGCACATTGTGGTTTGATGACTTGATTTTACTTTTGATAACAGACTCAAACATCCTACTTTTAATGGTAATCCAACTGAAACAAATTTTTCTGTGTCAAGCAAGCGTATTTTAGAATAATCCAACTGAAACAAATAAATTTAGGTGGCAACTTAGTTCTCCAGATTAATTTCAATGGACATTGATCAATTAAGGTCTTCTTAGAGCTTCGTTGAAGGTAGCATGCTTTAACTGAGTAGGATTCGTCCCTGCGATGTCTCCAGATAAGTTTGACCCTGCATCGACTGTTGATTGCACCAGTCTGAATGGTAGCCATAAGGCTAAAAATCTCTGCCAACTGCCAGTCATTAATATTTCTCCTTAGGATCAGTTTGCACATATTTTCTTCCCTGTACTGCGACATGGTTGAGTCTGGATAAGATGTAATCTAAACAATGTTTGGAAAAACATTCATTAAAGGAGTGTTTCCTAGCCAAATATCTTTCCAAAATTAACTATGTTCCTTGTTTCTCACCAAATTCATTAAAGGATACTTCTGATGTACTAATTACCTACTGATAAGATAAAATATATGTATATAATCAAATTAATCATAATATAATCACAAATTTATCTGTTAGATTAAAAAGCACACATGTGGTTCGAAACCATCATTGAGAAGATTGTTTGATGATTTGACATCTCTTTGATTAACAGGCCTTCGACATTCAATTTGTTGGTAATTCAGAGCTTCTGCGATTCCGACAGATATTCTGAATCTTTTTTCTCTTGCTACTACTGATTTGTAGTAAGCTTACCATGTATGTTTTCTTTCAATTTTATTTATTTACTTTCTTTCTTAATTGTGTCTATCCTATTAATTTTTCTTATTTTTTCCTTAGAAGTATCATCAGCATTTAAAAACATTTGTGGAGGATTCAAGGATTGATTTGGCATAGCAAAAGTGTCATGACTAGGTAAGAAACTTTTATCATCTTATAACACATGACTCTGATAACTTACTTGTGACTTTTAAAGCTTACTAGTTTCTGACAACGTGCGTTGCACGTTTATTTTTTACTTTTGTTATATATTTTAAAATTGGGCTATCAAATAGAAAATGTTTAAATCAACAATATTAATTTTACCAATTATATTTCATGTATCAACAAAAATAAATAAAAAGGGATTGCGTATTTGGCATCAAATCATCTATATTTTAATTAAGAATTAATTTAAGGAAATGCGAAAGTCATCTACATTTTTTATTAAAATGATACAATTTAACATTTAAATTAACTAATTAAATGCTTTATAACATATGATTTGTGAAGTATTTAATGATTGTTACTCAAAGATTAAATATTCATATCTTCTTCTAGGAATTCACATATCCCATCCAAGGATTGGATGGATTAACCAAGGTATAGCAAAGCGTATATTGATGGCGTTGAATTATTTCTAGATTTTGCTTACTCTTATGGAGATCCTCAAGGAGAGGAAATTCAGTGTCCATGTGTAAAATGTTGTAATATTCGTTGGACTCGAAGGAATGTAGTGTATGATCATCTTATATGCTATGGATTCGTTAAAGGCTATACTAGATGGATAAATCACTGGGAATGGGATATCAAGTTGAATACTGACGATGATATGGATTACTCGCATGATGATATTGATGGGTTGTTGAATGATCAATTTAGAGATGTTGCACAGGCGGAAGGAGTGTATGATGGTCCAAATGAAGATGCCAAGAAATTCTATAACTTGGTTGAAGAGGCAAACCAAGAATTATATCCTGGTTGTACTGGATTCTCTACATTATCATTCACACTTCGTTTATATTTGTTGAAGTGTTTGCATGGATGGAGCAATGAATCATTCACTTCTCTTTTAGAGTTATTAAAAGAGGCGATGCCTGAGTTGAAAATTCCTCCGTCTTACAATAAAACCAAGTCTATGGTTAAGAATCTCGGTCTTGATTATCAGAAAATTGATGCATGTCCCAATGATTGCATGTTGTTTAGGAATGATCATAAGGATGATGAATTTTGTCATACTTGTGGAGCTTCACGATATGTCAAATCTCCTGAGGTTGATAGTGAGCTTGAGCCTTTAAAAAAACAACATCGAGCTTCAGCAAATACTTTGAGACACTTTCCATTAATTCCTAGACTTAAAAGGTTATTTATGTGCACAAAGACGGCAGATTTTTTGAGGTGGCATGACGAGGAGCGTACTAAAGATGGAAACTTAAGGCATCCTGCTGATGGTCTAGCATGGAAAGATTTTGATAGGTTGCATCCAGATTTCGCACTAGATTGTCGCAATGTGAGGATTGGCTTGTCAAGTGATGGGTTCAATCCATTTCGAACCATGAGTATATCACATAGCATATGGCCAGTTATGTTAATGGTGTATAATCTACCCCCTTGGATGTGCATGAAATCTGAATGTTCTATACTTTCTTTACTTATACCTGGGCCGCGATCACCTGGAAATGACATTGACATTGACTTACAACCATTGACAGATGAGTTAAAATTATTGTGGGATTCTGGGGTTGAAACGTCTGATGCTTCAACAAATCAAACTTTTCCAATGCATGCAGCTCTTATGTGGACAATCAATGACATCCCTGAATATGCTATGTTATCTGGTTGGAGTACAAAGGGAAAGTTTGCTTGCCCTTGTTGTAACTATGCCACTAATTCTCAATATCTTAAACATAGTCGGAAAATGTGTTATATGGATCATCGTGTTTTTTGACCGATGGATCATCCATGGAGATCTAACAAAAGATCATTCAATGGAAAACGGAATTTAGGCCTCCTCCACCTTTCTTAAAGGGAACAAATGTTCTTAATACCTTGCAAGATTTTGAAAATATGTTTGGAAAGAAGAGAAAAAGATCAAATGATGGCCCATGGAAAAAAAGGTCAATATTTTTTGAATTACCTTATTGGCATCACAACTTGTTACGCCACAACCTTGATGTAATGGACACAGAGAAGAACATAGTTGATAGCATACTTGGAACTCTTTTGGATATTTCAGGCAAAACAAATGATTATGCAAAAGCCCGGTATGATTTGAAAGACATGGGAATCAGGAAGAACCTTCATCCAAAAGATACAGAAGACAGTAAAAGAACAAAGTTTTCAAAAGCATGCTTCTCAATGACAAATGGAGAGAAATCAATTTTTTGTGGAGTTTTAAAGACAGCCAAGCTTCCTGATGGTAGTGCCTCCAATATATCTAGGTGTGTGCATATGGATGAAAGACAAGTGTCCAATTATAAAACCCATGATGCTCATTTCATGTTACATTACTTGCTTCCAATACCAATTAAAAGCATTCTTCCAGATCATGTGGCTATTCCTTTGATTCGTCTTAGTTCCTTCTTTCGTCGTTTGTGTAAAAAAGAGATCACATTGGAGGAACTGGATTGCTTAGAAGTTGAGATCATAGAAACAATAAATCAGTTGGAGCGAATTTTTCCTCCTTCATTTTTTGATATAATGATCCATTTGCCTATTCATTTGGCGAATGAAGTGAGATTAGGAGGTCCTGTTCAGAATCGATGGATATATTCCACTGAAAGAGAAATGGGTACATTCAAATCATACATCTACAATAGACGTTATCCAAAAGGTTGCATAGCAGAGACACGGGTGGGAATAGATTGTATGAATTTGTTCTCCAAATATATGCATGGGGGTGTGCGTACCAGATTTAACAGAAGAGCCCGAAATAATGATGAATGTGAACCAACTGATGCAGAAATTATGGGTTTGTTTCCTAACAGAGGAGTTCCTTTAGGAGCAAAGAAAAGCGATCCATTCATTTTAGATAACAAGACATTAAGTCAGGCACATGCATACTTATTGGGAAATTATGACGAGATTGAAGAATATATTAGGTACGTTTAGGTGAATATAGTATATTTTTGTATAACTAATTTTTAACTTATTTTATGTTATTTTAACAAAAAAAATACATGTGTTGTACAGAGAGCATGAGAAAGAGGTTAATAATCAGCCACAAAGATCTAAATGGAGTAAGGCTTAGAATCATTGTTATAACTTCTCTCAACGGTTTGAAACTCGTGCTTTGCAAGAGGATGTACCTGATTTGATAAAACAATTGTCTAGAGGACCGAATTCTGTTGCAAAAAGATATTCTGCGTATCTCATCAATGGATATAGATTCCATGTTAGGCAGCGTGATGCAAGGAGTAAAACACAAAATAGTGGTGTTACACTAGTTGCCTCAACTACAAGCTTTGCAAGCTCAAAGGATAAAAATCCAGTTGATGCACATCTGACTTATTATGGTAGAATAGTTGATATTATAGAGTTAGACTACTATGGTCATTTTAAGGTTGTTCTATTTAAGTGTGATTGGTATGAGGTTGAAAATGATACTTATGGCCTTACTTATGTCTATTTTAACAAGAGATGCTCTCAAGAAGAGCCATTTGTGCTTGGATCTCAAGTACACCAATGCTTCTATGTGCAAGATCCATATGATCAAGATAGACATTATGTTATGAAGACTGTTCCGAGAGACTTGTTTAACATGGGTGATCAAGTTGAATCTAATCTCCCACAATGTTATGAAAACGAGCCATCTGAACATTTGATGGGACCATCTAGACCAAAAGATAATTGCGAGGTTCTCTTAACAAGAAGTGATGTACCAGAAATAATTATGGATGTGCCTTTGGAGGAATTCGCTGCTCAACAACTTGAAGTCGAGGAAGAGGAGTTTGAAGATGAATCTGTCGATGAGTTTGAAGATGAGTCTGAAAATGACTATGAAGATGAGTCTGAAGATGAGTCTGAACATGAGCTTGAAGATGAGTCGGAAGAAGATTTTGAAGATGACGCACCATGAGTTTCCTTATTTTTGTAATGACCATATAGTGCTCACTTTCTGTTTTTGTTATTTAATTGCTTTTTTGTTAGAAACATATTAAGATATTTAATATGTGAAATTGAAGATTAGATCACTAACATGGTTAAGTATTCTTTTGGCTCTTTTCATGCGTCCTATTTTTGAACAACCTGTAATTCTAGCTTACTATTGTTTATTTGAATGTTTATTAACACAAACATATCTGACTAAAGGTTAGTAATCTCTGAAGTATTCGTGGTACAATTATCAAATTGCTTTCTGATTTGTATATATGAATTGTGATTGTTATATAAATACTTATATAAATACTTATTTTTTCAGGTTTTAGAGATTAGAGGCAGCATATAAAACTCTCATTACTGGTACACTTTTTGAAGTTAGTCGTCTCTAAAGGTTTGTACCACTCTTCTCTGCTCCTTCGTATTTTTCAATTCCCAATTGAAGTTTCAATTTTATTTTAAGGTGTACTACCCGATTTGGATGTATGAGTTTAGGAAGATAAAGAACCCAATACTCCAACTGTGAGGATCTTTGTGAGTATTCTTCTCTCTTTCTACCTTGTGGTGGTGTTTGATTTCTATTTCCCTTATTTTCCTTATTTTAAGACGAAAAGGAGGTGACCTGCTCCCGCATTTTATTCTCATGGTCTCTTAGTTCGACACTCGTTAATACTGCGAATTTGGTTTCTTTGGTCTTATGTTTTGTTGGTGCTTGTATCCCTTTTTGTTCATTCTCATAACTTATATTAGCTTGTTTATCCTTTCACTGATAAGCAACCTTCCTAATCCAAGGAAACTTTATTCTTATTATCTGATGAATTATTATTTTGTAGGTTAAATTACTGTAGGAGAACAATAAAGCAATCAACAATACAAAAAAAAAGGGTTCTAATCCAAACAAAGCTCAAAGTCCATTGAAGAATCTGGATATTGATATGCAATACCGATCAAGTGCTGAATTACCCAACAAATTCAAGATTAAGAGAGAAGAACTTGCAAATGAACGCAATGATAAAGCTAAGAAACAGCAGACACCAATACCACATAAAAGAAAGAATTCTGAGGAGGTTAGAACCTCACATATGACTGCAGGGAAAGGGCAAACTAAACAGAGGTTATTTCAGTCTGAAGAGTCCATTGAAGAGAAAATAATTAAACTTCCTATGAATGACTCTAGGTTCCAAACATCATTCAAGAAAAGTGTTGCTGCTTCAGTACATGTGAATGGAACAACACTAGGTAATGGAGAGGCACAACATGATATTGAGGATCTACTGAACTTTAAACAGGTGAAGGTGAAGTTGGTTCAACCAGTCACCAGTATTGGTCAGTTTCTGGATAAGCAACAGATACACAATGAACATGATATTCTTCATCGACTAAATTGCAAGCAGGTAAAGAGGAAGCCAGTCATACCAGCTAGTACTCTTGATCAGTTTCTAAAAAATAAAGGGATAGGCATAGATGATGAAACAAAATGTGATAACCACACAACCACTGATGTGCATACTCCTATTAATAATGAACAAAACAAAGGATTGGATGATATTTTGGATCAAGAAGAACTTGGTGGAGATGAATGTGATGTCCAAGAGGAAATTAACATTGATTGTAGTACAAAAGGTATGTCTTAAACCTTGTAAGATTTAGTACTCGTTATAAAAGAAATATCTTATTTCCTGACTGTTATATCAATCTAGAAATATCAAAGCCAAAAAAAGTTTGAGGACAAACAACATGTAAGGATATTCACGCAAGAATTTTGGAAGAAAGAAAGGAAGTGACATTTGATAAAGGACAAGCAGTGGGACCAACTAATAAGATAGTGTCACAATTAAGCAACTTTATAGGAACAATTGCAAGGAATCCTAGATTCATCAGCTTGATGTACACTAGTTGGCATGTTGTGCCAAAGGATACTAAAAAGCGCATGTGGGAATATATCAATGTAAGAACAATCACTCTTGATATTGCATATTTTTAATTTTTTACTTACTGAAGGTAAATATATTTTATTTTGCATAGTCCAAATTTGTAATTCCAGTAGAAGGAAAGAAGTGGGTGATGACTGGTCTTCGTGATGCTTGGAGGCGACACAAACAAAAAATTAAAAAGAATTTTTTGACAAAAACAGTACCCTTGAGGATATGCTAGAAAAGCGTCCTGATGGCATTCCAGAAAATCAATTCCGCCAGCTGATCGAGTATTGTTTACACCCAACTGTTCAAGTAAGTCTAAAATAATGCATTTATACTCATCGACATATTTTGCATCATATATATATATATATATAAATTAAATTATCTTTTTTTTATAATAGGCCATATGCGAGATGAATTCTCAAAACAGGAAAAAACAAAAATGGAGGCATCGAATGGGACCTATTAATTTTGCAAGAGTACGCATGGCATTGGTAATACTAACATAACATTTCTTCAAAAATCTGAATTTTTTTTTGTACTTTAGTAGAACATAATGATTTTTTAAAAATTTCTTTTGATATAATTTGTAGCGTGCAGCCAAAGACAACAATGAAGAACCATCAAAGCCTGAAATGTTTATAGCAACTCGTACCAAGACGGGAAAGGAAATCCAGGCAGATACCCAAGTTGCAATAGTAAGTTTTTTAAAGAGGATTAGTACTGAATTTGATTCAGACTTAAATTTTATATATTGTGGGGGAGTTTGACTCCATTGAATTTTATCACGTATGTCTTCTTCTTCTTTTTCTTTTTCTTCCTCTTGTTCAAGTGCGAGGAGGTATCAATTCTTAGTCAATGTAGCTATCATAGGCTGGAAATGAATTAGTACTCACAATTCACTATGGATGCCTATTTTATTCAACAGGCTGAATTTCAGAATCACCAAAATTCAGGGGAAACAGCTAATGATGCATTTACGGCAGTGTTTGGAAAGGAACAACCTGGTCGACTTAGGTGCTACGGTAGATCAGTGACAACAACTTCTTTGAAGAAAGATGAGGAAATTAACAATCTAAAACAAAAACATGCCAATGAAATCATTTCTCTAAGGGAAGAATTGAGAGAAGAAATGCGACATTTATTCACTCAATTATTGCAAAACAACCCTGGATTGAATTTTCAAGACATACCAGGGTCTGTTGGATCTAACCTTGCTTCACCTATTGATGCAAGTAGCGCACAAGCTGTAAAAGGCAAAAATCTTCCACATTCTTCAGGATCAGCTCATGATTCGGTTCTTCAAAAGGTATTTTGTATTTCACATTCTCTGTTAATAGTCTGAAGTTATTTTACTATATTGAATCTTTGAAAGTTCAGTCTGTACTTTGTTTTTGTCACTTATTGTGTCCTTTTAGATTCTATACCTGATTTTGGATTGTAGTTGAGTACTTTTCCCCCTGTTGTTTACTGCTTTGAACTGTAATATTTGTTCCGGGATATGGTTTTAATTTTGAGATAGTTTTGTTGTATTTTTGTAAGTGAGTTTATTGTCACTTGTGCTAGTTAAGCTCTGTTTTGATGTGGTTTGAGTTTCATTTTGTTGATGTTGGTTCTTGTTGTTGCTGGTTCTTGTTGTCTTCTTTATATTGCTTCTCTCTCTTTTTTGCTTCATTTACCTTTTGATTTGTTGTTTGAAGGAGTCTGAGCAGCTGTCAGTGAATAAAAATCATGTAAGCTAATAATTAGGAGTTTTGGTATGTCCATGCTATGTTGAACTGTCCTATAAGCTCGGGTCATAAATGGTCTTGTTTGAATCGATAAACTTCGTTTTGCAGCATTTCAAACACAAGCTTAGTGTGCTGGTAGTTCTTATGATTTTACTGATGTTGAGAGAATCTGTAGTATCTTTTTGTTCTTTGTGTTTTGGAGTTATACTGAGATTTTAGAGTATTTTGGTATTATCTAGTTTTATTGGTTTTATCATTTCTCCATATGTTTGTTGAGGCCAAATACATTATGATTTATTCATAGATCAATTTCCCTTGATAATTTTGCATGAGTTCACCAGCTGATAAACAATTTTGTTGAGCCAACTGTCTCTACCTCACAAAGGTAGGGGTATAGTATGTGTACACCTCACCTCCTCCGTACTTCACTTGTGAGATTATATTGGTATGTTGTCGAATGATTCTTACTTGATTATCGTCTTGTTAACTGCATCTGTCTAGCTTCTTTGTTTGCAAACTATTTGAAGCTCATACTCAATAATGTTTGTTCTATGGGCTTAGGGTTATATTTGTTTACATGTCATATTTTACTGGTTTCCATTAGTATGATAAACCCCCACCTGTTGTGTGCCAATCTTGTTCATCACTAATTACTTCCCTCACCGTGTTTCATCTTCTCCTTCGTTTTTAACTATCCATGAAAAAGAAAGCTGATTCACTATGGATGCCTATATGATTTGCGTATATATATTGATTCGGATTGGTTGGCTTACAATGAATACTCTCCAATTATGCACTTTCACATTTATTTCACTAACTTATAATTTATTTTCAATGTGCAAGAAAATGCCGGTAATTGAATTTGAATTGTGGAAGAAGTAAACTCGATCTATTGTAGTGAACGATGAAGAGTTTTTGTACTATTGCCATATTCGTTTGTATGCATTTGGTATTTTGGAATTTATTGATATTAGAGATCTTTAAGCAATTACTTTCTAAGTATTGGAGTTTTTGGACATGTTTCTTGAAGTTTATTTGAAATATGTACCTTCGATTTAATTTTGTGATCATATGTTTAATATATTCAATTCAATAGTGTTGCTCTAGATGAGATATAAAGTTACACTTTATAAGTGTTGCTCTAGATGAGATATGAAATTACACTTTATAAGTGTTGCTCTAGATTAGATATAAAGTTACACTTTATAAGTGTTGCTCTAGATGAGATATGAAATTACACTTTATAAGTGTTTCTCTAGATGAGATATAAAGTTACACTTTATAAGTGTTGCTCTAGATGAGATATAAAGTTACACTTTAAAAGTGTTGCTCTAGATGAGATATAAAATTACACTTTATAAGTGTTGCTATATATGAGATCTAAAAGGCAACACTTTTTAAGTGTTGCACTAGATGACCTATAAAAGGCAACACTTTTGAAGTGTGACCAATAAAACTGCAAAGGCAACGCTTTTAAGTGTAGTATAATAAATATAGGTGTTGTTAATGCATCACAACAAAGCGTTGCCTTATACTTATTTGGCTACGCTTTATAAGTGTAGCCAAAAGTCGCGACATTTAATAAGTATTGCCTAAGGTCAAAGGTTATGCTTCTTTTGGCCACCCCCTAAAAAGTGTTGCCTTAAGTCCAAAAGTGTGGCCTTTTATCAAAGGCCACACTTTTTGCTAGTTTAGGCTACACTTTAGTGGGGTGGCCGTAGGCCTAAAATGGTGTAGTGTTTATAAGGTTACATCCTTTCATTACATACATCTTAGGTTAAATTTTTAAAACGTATGCTAGACTTATGAGTCTATACACACAAGCCATGAGGCTTCATTCATAATTCGTTAAGTGATTCATACATTCCTAAGATTATGCAGTACAAGACTTATGTATCTTGTATATATGCCAAGATCTTGATTTCGATCTAAGTAGGTGGCATTATTCTTGGATACTTTGTTCACGTATAACTTATGTATCAATACAGAAGTTTGGGCAAGGAAACCCAAGTTCGAATCACTTGGATAACATTTTACATTTTTCATTGATTTTATTTTTAATCTCCATGACCTTTGGACTCTAGATTGAACCCAAACATTAGCATTGTATCTTTAATTTTCTACTTGGTTTTCCCTTTAATTTGGCCGAAGGGTTGTGAGTTCGAACCCCCACAACCCCTTTTTAGTTTTCATTAACATCACATTTCCCCTTTTTGCCCAAACCAAGAGGTTGTGGTATCAAACCCCCATAGCCTCTTTTATTTTATGCTTATATTCGCTGGGAAATTGGGAGGTTGTGGGTTCGAACCCCCATAGCCTCCTTGTTTTTGTTTTTAATTTCGCTAGAGGCTGTGAGGTGGTGGGTTCGAACCCCCACCGCCTCCGATTTTATTTTTAATTAAATTCCCTAGGATAGGCGCTTTGGCAGTGAGGTTGTGGGATCGAGCCCCCACAGCCTCACTTTATTTTTTTTAATCATTTCGCCTTCTCCTTTCACCCTTGAGGTCGTGGGTTCGATTCCCACGCCTCACATTTTCTTTTCTTTATTTTCTCTTCTTTCACTCGCTGCCTGGAGGTCGTGGGTTCGATTCCCACGCCTCCAATTTATTTAATTAAGTAATTACTCTCTCCTTTCTCTTCCAGCTGCCCGAGTTCGATTCCCCCAGCCCCCTTTTCTTTTCTTATTTCGCGAACTACACTTGCCACTAGGGGAGGTCTCTGGTTCGAATCCTAGTGACCTCACCCCTTTATCTTTTACTTAAATTTCTAGATTTTGTTCATCAATATTTTATTTAAATTAAACTTACAAGATGCTAGAAATTTTAGCCATTTTTCAGCTCATATTCCTTAATATTTTTGCTTGATTCATAGGGTACGTTTATAGACCCTTTAAACACACTTTTAGGTGCATCTTTCATAGATTTATTTGGCTAGAAGATTGTTATTCAATCAACCACATTTCATTACAATGAACATCACGTTGTTTACAACTTTTGCACCTAAAATACAAGGATAAAACATGCCATTTCACACCTTCCAACAGTGACTAAGTTCACTGCCAACGTGCACACACACACATCATTTTTTTTTATCACACATTGGTTGTCATTTTCGTGATTTCACGTACATAAACATATTCACATTCAACACAAAAACATCACACATACCTAAATCTACCAGCAAACAAAACGTAATCTACAAATCATTGGGAGCTAGTGACAGGGACATGCAAAGGGGGAACAACCCTAGTTTTCGGAGTGAATATCTTGAATCTTAAGGGGTCTCTTGGGAAAGGGACCAATAGTGAAGAAACCCATACCTTAATTGATGTTCAAACGTAGAAGTTGCTGCCCAAAACCCTCTCCATAAATCATTCCAAGCCTCCTCAAGTTTCACCACCAACTCGACGGAATCTTCTCTTTGCCTTAACGTTTTTGGTTTGCTTGCTTTCTTAGATTTTTTTGTGAGTTATTCAAGTGTGAAGAACTTTTGTTATATTCTCTGTTCTTCACGTTAATTTGGCAGAGAGAACAAGAGAGTTTTGAACGTGAAAGTATGATAGACGTGAGAGAGTGAAACGTGTGAAGTTGTTTAGGATTAGATGATGACTTATTCAATTTAGGACTCTCCTTAACAAACAAAAATCTGATTTATTTAATTATACGTGAAAGGACCACTTTGCCCCTATGAAAATCAGATTTTAATCAACAATTAAATCATCAATTTGTTACTTCCATTGGGGCTCGAACTCGGGTGGAGTGACCCTTGCGAAATGGACCATTTCCGGTCAACCCGAGCCTAATTGGTTTTTTAATTAAATTAATTAATTCCTTAGGGTAATTACGATATCACCCTTGGCCTGGAAAAGACCATTTTACCCCTGGACCCTCAAAACTTAAAATTTCTTCTTTTTAAGTCCGGTAAAGACTCCTCTGAATAAATCTTCGTTTTCGAGAGCGTTACATGGTTGGTTCCAACCTTTCCAAGCTCAACTAACTTCCCTAGTTAGATGGATTGGCCGTAGTAAGGGTTCTGAGGTCTGGTTCTACGCGTATCAATTCGTGTGAACCTTGGTCTAATCGCAAGCATTCTTGACACCTTAAGTATTTATCTTATTCATTTTCTTAGGGTTGTTACAGTATGCTGCCCTAACTCTTTTATTATTATGTATAGCTATTGTAATTTAGCTCTTGTATGATATGTTAGTAGTATGGTCCACTTATGGTGGTGGTGTTATGTGAATTGATGTGGCCTTGTCGACATTATTTTAAGTATATTGATGATCATGTTCTTGTCGGCACTACTTGAAGTATTATGTTGATAAATGTAGTTGATTATGTGAAGTGTGATCATATCTACCTATATGTGAAGTAATGTGGAAGTATCTGTCCTCTTATTGAAGTTATTAGGTGAACATGTTATACTATGACTATGTGTTAAGTGTGTAGTAATAGAGTTGATACATGGTTGTTCCTAAATTGGTTAGATGAGTCTAAAATGGTTATGTTAATAATATTAAGGTAATGAGTAGGTTGACTAAATAACGTTAAGAATCATTCCTAAGTGTATAAAGAAAGATAGGCTATATGTGTTAAATGGAAGTATGTTGTGTCTTGTTTAGGTAGACTTGTGTCCCTTACTTGATACTTATGTGAATATGTGAAATCTTGACTTAGTAACCTAAATGGTATTAGTATTGAATAAATGAATATTGGTGAGACCTTGAATGATGATAAGAGGGTCCTTTATGTGAAACCTTGAACCAAGTGGTAAGGTTATGAAACTTGAAGTCGTAAGCCGTAATGGTATCCTTCATGTAATGAATGATGAACTTAAGGTTGATTGGTTGGAACGGAATCATATCAATACTTAGGAAAGACATGATAAGCTTCTTATCGCCATAGTGAGATAACCCTAGTGGACCTTGCTTTGGTAGGGTAAATGTTATTGGGTCATGAACATGATATGGGACCCATTTGGATGAACCTTAATGTGATTTAATTTATGAGAGCAAAGGCTAAAACCGATAAAGTATGGTAATGGAAGTAGCTCTAGTGAAGCACGAGACTAGAGTACAAAGAAGCCTTTCATATTTTTGTTAACCAGGTGCCTACATGGGATGTGTCTATGTTCTATCATTGGCAAGTAGAACACCTCATCGGAGTAGGATAGAACTCCGGATTCCATGCTTTGCTACATTGTTCTATGTCGGTTATTGCCTATTCTCATCATATGGGATACCACTAGCATCAGACAAGTTCTATGAAGTTTAGGTGGTGGTATTAGACGCTATCTAGACTTTGCACAATAGGCTTTGAAGATGTTAGTGATAGACCCTAGGTCTTCTCAAGACCATTACTTGAATGTCCTTTATGTGATGAATGTCTCTTAAATGAACTAAGTAATATAATGTGTTAAGTTAAGGAAAGAATGTTAAATGAAGTAGTACTTATCTAGAATAGTTAAGGGTTGTCTCGTTAAGGTGCGAAGGGGGCATAGGAATGGTCACTTCTTATCTTAGCTAGATAAGTCTTAAGAATGACTCTAGTTAGGGAAGATGTTTGGTGTTGTAGACATGATCTAAGCCTTTGGTAGTCTTAAGAACTATTTAGGTAATCTTGAAGAGTACAATCATGGACGTTATGTTCTTGATTTACTTGAGTAGATCTTTTGATAGCCTTTGGAAGTAGAATGTCATATCATCTATGTGTTGCTGTATTTAGTGACAATGGTTCTATCCTTGGGAGTCTATTAGATCTCTTGAGTGTGTTTGCAAGGGATTGTATGGGCGGTCACTTCACAACTCACTCAAGTGAGACCTAGAATCACCTTTGGTGGAAGAATCTTACCTTGATGTTATGATACTTGAAAGTGTGTATGTGACTCATTATAAGCAGTACTGAGGGTCGTTTAGGCACATCTAGGGAGGGTGTATGGACGGTATCTCTTTGTGTGACTTAAGTGAATCTTAGAATATTTTTGAGTGAGAAGATTACATGCTATAAGGTGTTTAAATTGATGGAAGGCGAATTCACTGAATTCACTGTAACAGTGAACCGACTTACTGTAATGTTGATTCAAAAATTATGATAATTGCTTAAATGATTTGTTATATATTTCTAAAGTGTTAAATGTTTTTCTTATGTTTAAAGTATGATGTTTAAATTGAAAATTCATGACAAAGCATGTTATTAACTAAATGTCCCTTTTTCATGGTTTTTGCATGGCTTCCATACTTAGTACATCTAATGTGCTAAGCCCTTATTTTCCCTTTTTGACTAAAGTGTAGGGAATTGGAAGTCTTGATAAACCATATATGACGTATAGATTTCTAAGAGTTTAAGATGAAGTCCTGGTGAGTCCTCATCGATTCGAGGACAATATCCACACGTTCGGTTATGTCTTAAAGTCTTTATGTTTATGTCTTGTATGAGATTAGTCCCAAGTATTGTATACTCTAATGTTTAGATGGTTCAAGGGTTTTAAAGGTTTAAATGTTTTAATGAAAGTCTTCCGCTTATTTAATGTTTAGAAAATAGTTCTTCGTGTGTGAAAAAAGTTTTAAATTCTTACTCATATGAAATGAACGATACGAGAGGCTTATATGAGACTTCATAAAATATCATTTGCCGTGTGACGATATCAAGGGTACTCCAACTTCTACGGTGTACTTGAGGGTCGTGACAAGCTTGGTATCAGAGCATAAGGTTTGGGAGTGTCGTAATTGTCTTATGAACCACATCTAATAGAGTCTTGTTTATAATGTAAAGCGCACCACATTATAAATAGGAGGGTATTTGGTGCTAGGAAAAGTTTAACTTCTTCATTCATCTAATCGTGCCTAAGAGCCTTGTATATGGTGTCTTTCCCTTGTCTTCCCTATGAGTTGGTTATGTGAGTTTGACTTTATGAAGTTTGGGTTGAGGGAGAGAAAAGATTAGGTGTGTATGGTGTTGATGTCCTTAGATTGGTTTAGTTACCTTTTGAAGGGCAGTGGAGTTGAAAGGAATGGTAAGGTGTAGAGTTAGAATGTAAAAGAGTAAGGGTGAGTTTTTCCTAGTAAGGGGGTGTAATGGAAAGATGGTTGAACCTTGAGAGTCCTTAGTTCTCATGATCTAGTCTTTAGGTGCGAAAGTATTAATGAAGTTTAAGGTGCCTTGAGGAAGTACCTTGTGATAGATGTTATGTTGACCTTAAAATGGGTTTCTCATAAGTGGGGGAGTATGGTGAAGAGTATGGTTATTGGGAGTGAGGTGCCCTTAATTATTCTTTATGTGTTTATTCAAGCCTAAAACGAAGAGTTCTTGGTAACTTGATTGGTGTAGGAGTCTTTTTGTTTTTGTGGAAAATGAGTTCAAAACTTTCACCTTATGATATGCATGTTTGGTTGAAATTGAATTTCGTTAACCTATTGTATTGTGTGTATTATGAAGCCATGATCATGTTGTGAAAGATGTTTATATGATGTTACCTTTCATATTAGCATGTCTATATCATGAATTGCCTAAAAGTTGCATTTTTGAAAAATTTGCTCAAATCACTGTAATGCACTGCCAGTTCACTGTGAAGTTTTTCAAAAATTGCCTAATTGATTCTTTGGTCTAAAATTGTTGTAATGTGGTTAGAACTGAGGTATATGAGCATAATATTGAATATAAAATGAGTTTTTAATATTTGTAATGGAGCATGTGAGTTTTGTGGAATGATGAGTTATATAATGTTTTCTAGTTTCTTGTTGTGTTGTGACTCTCTTAATTATGTGAAATTGATGTTTTATTGGAAGTTTGTATTGTAGGAGGTGTTATATGGTATGGTCATGAGTTGTTAATTGAATCCTTACTCTTGGAAGTGTTCGGAGAGTGGCAAGTGTCATTCGAGAACGAATGTTCTCCAAGTGGGGGAGATTGTAATGTCCCAAAAATGACTTAGGTGAAGATAGAGCCTAACGTGGTTGTCATGATGGCATAAAGTACTAAAATGGTTTATAAGGTGGTTTAGAGGCAGTAGCTAAGAGTTTAGGTGCATTGGAAGTCAAAACGTCAAGGGACGACCAATACGTTTGACGACTAAGTCACCTAAGTGCCTCATATGTGATTTTATTTGTTTATGTGTGATACATGAGCTTATATAATCGTTAATTGATTTTATATGGTGTATAAAATCAGTGTGTCAAGTTTCGTGAAGTTTGGAGGTCAAACGCTTAAGAACGTCCATGACGTTTGAAAGATGTACCTAGAAATGACCTTGAGTGTCTAAGCATGTTTCGTCGAGTTTTACGTGTTCGTTTTGGATGAAACTTAGGTGGTAGGTCGTAAACTCGTTATGAACATATTTGGGTTGGAAACGTTTGGGTACGACTCCACATAGGACCCTCAAAGGGGCCCTAAGGGAGGACCCCAACTTGTAAACGAACACTGCCAGGCAGTGGCCAAATGACGGACCAATCGATGGCTCGTCAACCAAGCAATGTCCCGTCAATGGGCATAGTAGATGGAGACAACTTTCCTACAGGTTGAGGGGTCTCTGAACAAACCAACGAGACCCCATCGACGGGACGTGG
The DNA here is from genome assembly GCA_016801875.1 of Solanum sitiens. NCBI lineage: Eukaryota > Viridiplantae > Streptophyta > Magnoliopsida > Solanales > Solanaceae > Solanum > Solanum sitiens. Next base: position 145,744 of record JABWTJ010000917.1, on the reverse strand, counting down.
TTGAGACCACGGTCCGTCGATGGGTCAGTGAGTTTGCTGCCAGTTTCTTTTAAGTTAAGGGGTGATGTTGTAAATTCACCCCATGATCCTATAAGTTATTGGAAGGTTGTTTTGAGTGTTTATGGGTATTTTAAGAGTGTATAAGTCATTAAACTCTCAATTAAACCCTAACACTAAGATCAAAGCATGTTCCCTCCAAAAGTTCTTCCAAAAACCTCCATGAGAGTTCAATGTGAAGATGAATCTTGAAGATGGATCTTCAATAAAATTTCTTCTTCAATTAGCATTGGATTCTTCAAATAACGTATGGTAGGTCTTCATATAAGTCTTTCTATCACCTTGAGCCAATTTCAAAGATGTTTTCAAAGGATTTCCAAAAGATGAAAAAGTCAAATTTCTACTCTAAATCTTGGGTTCTTGCATGAAAGGTTTTCAAACGTTAAGATATGATGTTATTGATGTTTAAGTGATGTTTTCCAATGAAATTCTCCATGAACCCTTGATATTGTCAATTCTCTTATTTCACTAAAATATGGGTAAATTGATTATGCTTTGAGATTTATGAATTCATGTGTAGATTGTTATGGGCTTTTGATTCATGTATAGATTATGTATGAATGATGTATAGGCTGTTTCAATTTGATTAATTGATTAATGAATACTCTTAGATCTATTGCATGCTAAGCCTATTGAATTAATATGAACTTAATGCTTATAGATTCTAGTGTAGTTTTCTGTGGGCTTTCTAATGATGTAAGGATTGTATTCAATTGACATCTACTTGGTCTTAGATTGATAATTCTAGATTGAATTAACTTTGATTCATTGATTATTATGATTTATGCTTTCGATTGATGTTCATGGCCATGGGTAAGGGCCTTATGATATTGAATTAGATGATTTAGCTTTGGATTGAAGTGGTGATATCAATTGGGTGGTATGCTGCCCTAACTCTTTTATTATTATGTATAGCTATTGTAATTTAGATCTTGGATTATATGTGATTGGTATGGTCTACTTATGGTGGTGGTGTTATATGAATTAATGTGACCTTATCGGCATTATTTTAAGTATATTGATGATCATGACCTTGTCGGCACTACTTGAAGTATTATGTTGATTACTGTAGTTGATTATGTGAAGTGTGATCATATCTACCTATATGTGAAGTAATGTGGAAGTATGTGTCCTCTTATTGAAGTTATTAGGTAAACATGTTATACTATGACTATGTGTTAGCTGTGTAGTCTTAGAGTTGATACATGGTTGCTCCTAAATTAATTAGATGAGTCTAAAATGGTTATGTTAATGATGTTCAGGTAATGAGTAGGTTGACTAAATAAGGTTAAGAGTTATGCCTAAGTGTATAAAGAAAGATAGGCTATATGTGTTAAATGGAAGTATGTTGTGTCTTGTTTAGGTAGACTTGTGTCCCTTACTTGATACTTATGTGAATATGTGACGTCTTGACTTAGGAATCTAAACGGTCTTAGTCTTGAATAAATGAATATAGGTGAGACCTTGAATGATGATAAGAGGCTCCTTTATGTGAAACCTTGAACCAAGTGGTAAGGTTATGAAACTTGAAGTCGTAAGCCGTAATGGTATCCTTCATGTAATGAATGATGAACTTAAGGTTTATTGGCTGTAATTTAACCATATCAATCCTTAGGAAAGTCATGATGAGCTTCTTTTCGCCATAGGGAGATATCCCTAATGGACCTTGCTTTGGTAGGGTAAATGTAATTGGGTTATGAACTTGATATAGGACCCATTTGTATGAACTTTAATGTGATTTAATCTATGAGAACAAAGGCTAGAACCGAGAGAATATGGTAAGGGAAGTAGCTCTAGTGAAGCACGAGACTAGAGTACAAAGAAGCCCTTCGTATTTTCGTTAACCATGTGCCTACATGGGATGTGTTTATGTTCTACCATTGACAAGTAGAACATCTCATCGGAGTAGGATAGAACTACGGATTCCATGCTTTGCTAACATGGCCTATGTCGGTTATTGCCTATTCTCATCATATGGGATACCCACTATCATTAGAGAAGTTCTATGAAGTTTCGGTGGTGGTATGGGACGCTATCTAGACATTGCACAATAGGCTTTGAAGATGGTAGTGAGAGTCCCTAGGTCTTCTCCAAGACCATTACTTGAATGTCCTTTATGTGATTAATGTCTCTTAAATGAACTAAGTAATATAATGACTTAAGTTAAGGAAAGAATGTTAAATGATGTAGTACTTATCTAGAGTAGTTAAGGGTTGTCTAGTTAAGGTGCGAAGGGGGCATAAGAATGGTCAATTCTTATCTTACCTAGATAAGTCTTAAGGATAACTCTAGTTAGGGAAGATTTTTGGTGTTGTAGACATGATATAAGCCTTAGGTAGTCTTAAGGACTATTTAGGTAATCTTGAAGAGGTCAATCATGGACGTTATCTTTTTGATTTACTTGATTAGATTTTTTGATAGCCTTTGGAAGGAGAATGTCATATCATCTATGTGTTGGTGTATTTAGTGAGAATGATTCTATCCTTGGGAGACTATTGGATCTGTTGAGTGTGTGTGCAAGGGATTGTATGGGCGGTCACTTCACAACTCACTCAAGTGAGACTTATAATCACCTTTGGTGGAAGAATCTTACCTTGATGTTATGATACTTTGAAAGTGTGTATGTGACTCCTTATAAGGAATCTAGGGAGGGTGTATGGGCGATCTCTCTTTGTGTGACTTAAGTGAATCTTAGAATAGTTTTGAGTGAGAAGATTACATGCTATAAAGTGTCTAAATTTATGGAAGGCGGATTCACTGTACAGTGAAGTAATTCACTGTAACAGTGAATCGACTTACTGTAATGTTGATTCAAAAATTATCATAATTGCTTAAATGATTTCTTATGTATTTCTAATGTGTTAAATGTTTTTCTTATGTTTAAAGTATGATGTTTAAATCGAAAATTCATGACAAAGCATGTTATTAACTCAATGTCCCTTTTTCATGGTTTTTGCATGGCCTCCACACTTAGTACATCTAGTGTCCTAACCCCTTCTTTTTCCTTTTTGACTAAAGTGTAGGTAATTGGAAGTCTTGATGTACCATGGATGACGGATAGATTTCTAAGAGTTGAAGATAAAGTATTGGTGAGTCCTCATCGATTCGAGGAAAATATCCACACGTTCGGTTATGTCTTAAAGTCTTATGTTTATGTCTTGTATGAGATTAGTCCCAAGTATTTTATACTAGAAATTTTAGATGGTTCAAGGGTTGTAAAGGTTTAAATGTTTTAATGAAAGACTTCCGCTTATTTATTGTTTATGAAAAGAGTTCTTCGTGTGTGAACAAAGTTTTAAATTCTTACTCATTTTAGTATGTTATTATGAAATGAACGATACGAGAGGCTTAGATGAGACTTCTTGAAGTCTCATTTGCCGTGTGACGATCTCAAGGATACTCCAACTTCTAGGGTGTACTTGAGGGTCGTGACACATATAACCTATTTCATATCAAGATCATAACCTATGGTTAAGGGGTAAAGGTTATCTTCTACAAATTAGACTAAACCATCAAGGTATATCATAGTTAAGTTAGAATACATGTTAATCTATTAATAATATCCAAAATAAATCATAAAGAAGTAAATTCATAACATTAATTTCGAGATTGGGAAAGACCCACATGAAAACTCAACTTCTGAAAATATTTTGAAGGACCCATTTGAGGAAAGAGGTCTCAAAGGTGAATTAAATCCATACCTTAACGTTTGATGAAGATTTCACGGTGAAATCATCTCTTTACAGCCCCTAAAATCCTCCCCTAGCTTGTTCTTCAATGGAGTTCTTCACTAGAGAGAGAAAGAAGAGAGAAGGAAGAGAGTTTTATTTTGTGAGTTATGTTTAGTCTTATGGGGTTGGGGTCTTTATATGGGGGGGGGGGGTTAAATAACTTAATTAGGCTTCCTTAATCCGCAAACTAACGACCTAACCCCTTAATTAATTCAGTAGGACTTAATCAAAACGTGCAGCAAATTGGACCCTTACAGACGAACCTTGACCAACAGTCCGTTTGTGAGTCGACGACAAGTCCCTCTTCCGTGCTGCACATCCGTCGTGTTGGTCAGAGACTGTGTAGGTGAGTCTCTCCAACAATTTGGCTAAGTGTTGGTCGACGGATGGCATCGACACCCCATCGATCCACACACGTTCTGCCGTTGTCCTCTCGTGGGTGCACTCTGACCACGCAGTGTTTGACTCCACTTGCAAGGGTCCTCTTCAAGGGCCCTTGGTTGGTCCTTGGGGAGTCGTACCCGGACGTTTCTACCATGAATCATGTTAAACACATGTTAGACACCCTTCCAACAATTTCATGAATTTCTGTGTCCTGAAATCTAGTCAAATAGGCTAAGGCACGCTAGTACAATATGGGTGCGAGATCTTTCTGATAAGATATGTTCCCTTAATTTTACAATATCTTTCTTAAACATTGATTCATGTATGTCTACCGAAATTGGATCAATACCTTTTTTTACTTTAAAATACACCACCAATAATGATTCCGAGACATTGTGAACCGTTACACCACCCTTGGTGAAGTCCACTAATCGACCACCCAATCGGGCCAATCTATGAACATGTCGAGCTAACTCTTTTGTTTGTTCTTAAATATGAGCAACACTTCCCACGGATAATTAACAAACCTCATACGCCACCACATTTTCCTTGTCGGGGTAATATACAACAGTCATGTCATAATCTATCAATAGCTCACGCCACCTTCTTAGTTGAAGATTTAGATATTTCTTAGTAAACACGTATAGCAAAATTTTATGGTCGGTAAGCATATCCAGATGAACACTGTATAATAATGCCTCCAAATCATTATGGACAAAACAACCACTCGTAGTTTAAGGTCATGGGTAGATTAATTCATCTCATGAATCATAAGTTGTAGGCATCAACAATGACTTTCCCATTTTGCCTAAGCACACACACTAGCCCAATTCTAGAGGCATCACAATAAACCACAGGACCATCTATCCCTTTTGGTAAAGTCAATACAGGAGTGGAAGAAAGTTGTAACACCTACAAAACTAGTAGGCTTAACTAGAGCTTGACGTTAGGTTTAGATTAGTAGAAGTCCCTCCCCATACCTTAAAAATTCATGTATTGCTGTTAGAGCGCAAAAGTTTACACTCCAAGGACCAACCAAGGGTCCTTGAGAAAAATCCCCTAAAGGACTGCCTGGTTTTGACCCACGGAGGGCATCTACGCCTCGTTGGTCAATCCACTCTCCGAGGGAAGGTATCCGTAGACAAAACCTTCAAAAACAGGCTACAGAACCCCAACCCACGCTTCATCTGCATGGGTCGTGGGTCCTACCATGGTCAATAGGTAAGGGGGTTGTGGGTTATTCCTGAAATCAATTTGTAGGAGTTCTTCGAGAGGTACTTTGGTGTTTTCTTTTTTAAGTAATGTTAAGTGACGTTGTTTGAAACTTAATTCAACTAACTATATAAGTTTTTTAAGTCCCTAACTATGTCTTCTAAATGATAACTACCAACTCCCCGAATCAAAACCAATTTTCCCCAAATTCTTCTATCTAGAATCCGAAGAAGAAGAAGAAAATCAAACTAGGGGTTCAAGAAGGATCCTTTTCACATGAATTTATTGGATTTATTCACCTAAGGTATGGTAGTAATTCATCCATGGATATATTTAATCTATGGAGCCCTTTAATTCTGAATTTTCAAAGTACAAATTTAATTCCCTAAAAGCTAGAGTTTTCATTCCAAGTAACGGATTCTTTATAAAAACTCTTTTGATGATTTAATTACTTTATATTATGATTGAATTGTTGATTATTGTAGTTTTATGATCAACTCTTCCATGAATCCATGAAATCTGCATATCCCCAAATTATAACTCTATGGTGTGGGTGAATTGTGGTAAAATGAATGATATGACATTGTACTTGTAGTAATTTTGTTATTTGAATCATATGGTTATCCATGTCTGATGTAGTAACTCTAGATGTGGTTGGAAAAATGTGATCCTTGATCCAATAGGGGTAAAGCATGACAACTATGCCTAATTGTGGTCTTCATGTTCATATGTTTTATGAACATGATTATATTCTAATTTTTGTGGTGATTGAAAGTTCATTATCATAAACACATAATAAACATGATGTAAAAGGTTTTCACAAAATGTCATGATTCCATGATTGAAAGGTTATTCTAACCTACTAAATCTAAGAGTTATCTCATGAACCATAATGGATTAAATGTCAAGGCATGCACCCATAGTAATGAACTAAATATATAATTGTGGGAAGTAATGCTTAGCAACCAGTTAATATTGAATATGATATAGAACCTTCTACCACAGTTTAGTCCGGTTTCCAAAAGCATGTGTCTTATGAAATGGAGACGTTTTACCCTAGTTGAGTTCGGGTTTCTAGTATCAGTCTCCATATCACATAACGATTTGCCTTATATATTACTTAGCTAGTGGATCCACGAAAAATCTAGTACATGTTAGTGTACCATAGGAAAGTAGGACACCTTTTTCGGTGTGGGGCATGACACCGAAGTCCATGTTAAGCTGACATGGTATACGTCGGTTAAGGATAATTCCCACCATGAAAAGTATATAAACAAGAAATGAATTACAAATGATTTTTACTCAATAAGCTTTACTTAGCTTGGTAGGATAATGGGATCTTATTCACATATTGTACAAGTATGCTTTGAGGGTTCAAATGGTATGGTTCTCTTATGATGGCAGAATTTATGTAATAAACATGCTTATGACTTATACTCTTACGTTATCTTTTAAATGATGTTTTAACTTACAAATAGCATGCATTCAACTAATTTGTCCCTTTTAGCATGTTTTGACGATTTTATGCATGACTATCATACTTAGTTCATTTTAGTACCCATATTTCTTCTACATTTTCCACATAGTGTAGGGTACGGAGTTTGAGGTGAACATTTTGTTGAAGATTGGATTTGACTATTCTACTGCTTTTGGTGAGTCCTCATGGTTCGAGGACGAATGATAATTTCCTAGTTTCCTTTATTGTAATGTCATTTTAGAATTATGTTGTAAGGGTTCTAACCCTATTGATAGTTCGTATATAATAGATGGTAATAAAGACAAGTCTAGACTTCCGCTTTGGTTTTATGAAAAAATTCTTAAGACTCAAAATGTGTTTTTACGCTATTTTTATTTACTTAGTTTATTATATGCTAAGTGACTTACATGATGCCTTTCGGGTTCCTATGTTGAATGTTACGTTTAGGGGGTACCTCTTTGGTTGTGATAAACTTGGTAATCACAAAACAATATTAAGAATGATTTTAGGATGATATGTCATAATCCATGTCTATTTGAGTATTCTTTATGAGTATGAACCAAACCACATTGTATGAATTGGAGGCTATAAGATGTTTAGGAAATTTCACTTCTTTCTTTACTCTCAAGTCATGCCTTAGAGTTTAACTCTATAAAAGTCCCTCACCCAAACCTTCTCTTCTGTATTAAGGAAATGAATACCCAAATGGATAATACAAGAGGGGTGAAAGACGAGAATGTGAATCAAAGATCTCCTCATCAAGGTAATCAAGCTCCTATTGATTCTGTAGTTGATAACGTGTTCCTGGCAGTGTTTATATTTGCTATCCAAATGTTGACCCAAGTCGTGATGGCTCAATCTCAAGTCATGACCACTCAAGCCCAAGATCTGATGGCCCAAGACAATAGAGATGTAGGGCCTCATGTGAACCCTAATAAGAATTATGTGGCTTCTAGATTAATGGATTTTGCAAGAATGAACCGTCATGTTTTTCTTGGTTCCAAAGTGAGAGGGGATCCTTAAGAATATGAGGTTTATAAGATAATTGATGTTATAGAGGTGAATTTGAAAGAGAATGTAGAGTTAGGTGCTTACAAATTGAAGAGAGAGGCTCAAGTATGGTATACTCAATAAAACAACAATGGGTCGGTAGGAGCGGGTCCAATAGATTGAGAAGTGTTCAAATCGGTGTTCCTCGATTAAATTTTTTCCCAAGAGTTGAGGTAATCTAAGGTGGAATGATTTTTTAACCTTCGTCAAGGAGGTATGGGTGCTTACGAATATTCTCTAAAGTTTTATTCAATTGTCGAAGTATGCTCCGGTCTTGATGGTGGACTCAAGGGATATGATGAGATGTTATCTGATGGGGGTGTTTAGATTTGTGAGGAAAGAATTCCGTTCAGTAATTCTTAATGATAATATAGATATATCACGTCTCATGGTGTATTGTCAACAAATGGAGGAAAAGAAACTCAAAGACAAGAATAGAGAGGTGAAAAGAGCAATAACCAGTTATGGGAATTTCTCAAATGCTTGGTCTGATGGACAAGGTCGAACAAGGTTGAAACAAATTTTCTCCAATCAAGTCTCCTCTAGTTCTCCAATGATCAACAAGGATAGGGTTCCAAACCCTAAACCTTAAGGAGGCAATAATGGTGGGTCTTCTACGACTAAGCCTACTTGTGCCAAATACGGAAAAAGACATGATTGTAAGTGCCTAGTTTGTACCGATGGGTGTTATGGTTGTGGGAAGGTTGGACACAATATGAGAGATTTTCCAATGCTCAAGGTTAAGGGAAGGAAAGATAAATAAGCACCTCTAAGAGGTTCCCAATCAAATGTTCAAAAGCAAATCAACTTTTATGCTCTCCAATCTCGAGGTAACCAAGAGAGCTCCCAGGATGTTGTGATGGGCATGTTAAAAGACTTTCCTATTGATGTATTTTCCTTGTTAGATCCCGGTACAACATTGTCCTTCGTTACAACTTTTGTGGACCTGAAATTTGAAATAATTCCCAAAGTAATAGTAAAACCTTTTTTGGTCTACCCCGATTGGTGACTCGGTGGTGGCAAAAAGAGTCTATAGTAGTTTCCCTATTTATTTCTCATAAAGTTAATTTGGTGGGTATGGTAGAGTTACTAGATTTTGATGTGATTTTGGAAATGGATTGGTTGAAGGCATTTTATGCCTCTATAGATTGTAGGACTCAGGTGGTCAAATTTCAATTTCCAAATGCGACTATTTTATGGTGGAAGGGGGGAAATTCTATCCCCTATAGGTTAATTTGTTTCTTGCCTCAAATCTAGGAAAAATCTCCAAAGGGTGTATTTACCATCTTGGTAGGGTTATGGATGTAGAGTCTTAAACCCCTTATCTAGAGTCAATTTTAGTAGAAAATGAGTTCTCGGATGTCTTCCCTGATGAATAGCCTGATATTTTCCGGAGTGGGAAATATGTTTTTATCGCTGATATTTTACCAAATATGCAACCTATCTCAATTCCTCCTCATAGAATAGCTCTGGCCGAGTAGAAAGAGTTGAAAGAGAAACTAAAGGATTTATTAGATAAGGGATTCATCTGAAAGAGTATCTCTGCAGGGGTGCTCTAGTATTGTTTTTAGAAAGAAGGACGAGTCTCTTAGAATGTCCATTGATTATTATCACTTGAACAAAGTGATCACTAAGAATAAATATTCCCCTACGATAATTGATGGCTTGTTTGATGACTTCAAGGGGCTTGCTATTTCCCAAAAATTGATCTTCTTTTAGGTTAACACTAACTAAGGGTGAGAGGGGTTGATAGTCCTAAGACAGCCTTTAGAACCCGGTATGGTCACTATGAAATTTTGGGTATGTCAATTTAGTTGATAAATTTCCTTGCGGCATTTATGTATTTGATGAATAGGGTGTTTAGGCAATATCTTTATATGTTTGTGAGTGTGTCTATCGATGATAGATTGATCTATTCGAGGAGTGATAATGAACATATGGACTATTTGAGTATTGTGTTGCAAGTCCTTAAAAATTAACAACTATTTGGGATGTTTAGTAAGTTATTTTTTTGGTTAAGGTTCGTAGCTTTCCTCAGTCATATGATATCGAGCAAAGGTATTGAGCAAGATCCTAAGAAGATGGATGTAGTCAATAGTTGGCCACCACCTGTAACTCCTTCCGACATTAGAAGATTTTGGGGTTCGGACGATTACTATAGGAGGTTTGTTGAGGGGTTTTCCTCCACTGCTCGCCTTTGTCAACTTTGACACAAAAGAAGTCTTAATTTGAGTGGCCGGAGGCTTGTGAGAAAAGCTTCCAAGAGTTAAAAGAGAGACTTACTACCGCTCCGGTGTCAACCTTCCCGGAGGTTACAAATGTTTTTGTTGTTTATTTTGACGCCTCTAGAGTTGGTTTGGGATGCGTCCTCATGCAAAATGGTAAAGTGATTAACTATGCTTCAAAATAATTTAAAATACATGAGAAGAACAATCCGAATCATGACTTTGAATTAGCAGTGATAGTATTTCCCTTTAAAATATGGAGACATTACTTGTATGGGGTCCATGTTCATGTATTCACCGATCACAAGTCTTCAATATGTGTTTAGCCAAAAATACTTGAATCTCCGACAAAGAAGGTGGTTAGAATTAATGAAGGATTATGACATGAGTTTACTTTACCACCCCGGCAAAGCTAATGTGATAGTGGATACACTTAGTAGATTATCCATGGGCAGTGTTTCTCATGTACAAGATGAAAAGAAAGAGTTGGTTCGTGATGTGCATAGGTTGTCTCGGATAGGTATTCAACTAGTGGATTACACCAAGGGTGGTGTCATGGTCCATAATGGGTCCGAATTGTCCTTTGTGATGGATGTGAAGTATAAACAAGACATTGAACCAATATTAGTGGAGTTAAAAGAGTCGGTACTCAAGAAGTTAGTAGAGGCATTCTCCTAAGGGGGAGATGGGGTGTTTAGGTACCAAAGTCGATTATGTGTTACGTATGTTGATGGGTAGAGGGATAAAATATTATAAGAGGCTCATAGTTCTAGGTAGTCTATTCATCCTGGAGACACCAAGATGTACCGTGATCTACCGGAAGTCTATTGGTTAAATGACATAAAAAGAGAAACTGCGGGATTTTTAGCCAAATATCGTAATTTTCAACAAGTCAAAGTTGAACATCAAAGGCCGAGAGGATTTTCGCAAGATATAACAATTCCCTCTTGGAAGTGGGAAAATGTGATTATTGATTTTACTATGGGTTTGCCTCGTACTCGTAAACAACATGATTCTATTTGGGTCATTGTTCATTGAATGATAAAATCAACCCACTTTATTCCTGTGAAGGTTTCTCTTTCGGCGAAAGATTATGCTTATTTGTACATAAAAGAAGTAGTGAAGTTGCATGGAGTTCCTCTACCTATCATTTTGGATCGGGGTACTCAATTTGCATCTAACTTTTGGAATTCCTTCCAAAAAGGGATTGGCACTAAGGTGAAGCTTAGTACCTCCTTACACCTTGAAACGGAGGGTCAAGCAGAACACACTATTCAAACTTTATAGGACATGTTAAGGGCGTGTGTCATAGATTTCAAAGGTAGTTGTGATGACTACTTTCCCTTGATAGAGTAATCCTACAATAATAGTAAACACAAATGTATCAGTATGTCTCCTTTTAAAGAATTGTATGGTAGGAGATGTAGGTCTCCAGTTGGTTGTTTTGAGGTAGATCAGATTGCTCTTATTGGTCCCGGATCGATTTATCAGGCCATTGAGAAAGCTTGTCTCATTAAGGCAGGTTGAGAACGACTAAAAGTAGGCAAAATACTTATCCTTATATGACGAGAAAAGAACTAGAATTTGAAGTTGATGATTGGGTCTATTTGAAAATCTCACCCATGAAGAGTGTGATGAGGTTTGGCAAGAAAGGGAAACTTAGTCGTCGGTATATGGGCCCGTATGAAATTTTGAAGGGTATTGGTAAGTTTACCTTTGAGTTGGATTTGCCAAATGAAATTACCATGGTTCACCCAGTATTTCATGTTTCTATGCTTAAAAAGTTTATTTGGGATCTTGCGTCCATTATTCCCCTAGAACGGTTTGGAGTTGATGAAAGCCTTTCTTATGTAAAGGTTTCAGTAGAGATCCTTGACCAGCAAGTCAATAGATTATGAAACAAAGAGGTAGCTTGCATGAAGGTTATATGGAGAAATCATTTAGTTGGGGGTACTACTTGGGAGGCCGAAGCTGATATGAAGTCCCAATATCCTCATCTCTTTCCTTCTACTCCTCTTCAAGCTTGAGGTAATAAGTTTCTCTTGAGTTTTACTGTTTTGGAAATAATGTCTGTTGTATGAGCTTTTCTATGATTTCCTTATGTTATGCACATTCTTGATGAAATTAATATTTATAGAGAAAATAATTTTCTTCATTTATGTTCCTCATGTTGTTGTGCATTTAGTATGAGATGCCTATTTGACTTCATGAGATGAGTTGATGGACATGATTTGGTATGCTTTTGAGAGTAATTGCATATTGGCTACATGATTTTATGATTGAGCTTTATTTTAGTTGGAGAAGGTAGTTCCTCCATTGAGTATAAGAAATATTGAGTTTCATACATATTGGGTTTTTAGATGTAGTACCCATTTCCTTGTATTGCATTGATTATGTTTTGAGATGGAGTTGAGGTTTCCTCCTTTGAATTAGGCATCACTTTGATGTTTCATGCATGCTGGGCTTCTAATCTTGAGTCAATATGTATGTAAGGTGTCTACATCATCATTTGAGGACGTTATGTTCCCAAGGGGGAGATAATGTAACACCTCAAAAACTAGTAGGCTTAACTAGAGCTTGATGTTAGGTTTAGAGTCGTAGATGTACCTCCTTGTACAATAACAAATCATGTTTTGGTGTTAGATGCCAAGGTTTAAACCCCAAGGACCAACAATGGGTCAAAAGACCCAAAAGTACTGCCCGTCAATAAACTACGGAGGGCATCGACGCTCCGTGGGTAGGCATTCATAGACCAAGCCCTCCAAAACAGGCTGCAGAACCCCAACCCAAACTTTAGCACCACGGTCTGTAGGTTAGGGACCGTGGGTCATGCTTGAATTTTTTTTTTACGAGTTAGTCGAGGGGTACTTTGGGGTTCTCCTTTTTAAATTAATGCTAAGTGACATCATGTTACACTAAATAAAACTAACTATATAAGTTTCTATGTCCCAAAATTAAGTCTTCTAAATAATAACTACAAACAGCACAAATCATACCAATTGTCCCCAAAATCTTCTCTCTAGAACTCCTAGGAAGGTGAAGAAGAAAATCAAACTAGGGCTTGAAGAAGGAGGTTTTTTCACACAATATTTTTGGATTTATTCACCTATGGTATGGTAGTCCTTCATCCATGGACAATTTTCATCTATGGAGCCCTTAAATTTTCAGTTTTCAAAGTAAAAATTTCCTAAAAGCTTGGCTTTTCACTCGAAGACATGGATTCTTTTAAAAATATTTTTAATAGTTTAATTACTTTATATTATGATTGAATTGTTGATTATTGTGTTTTTATGATAAAATCACCCATGAATCCATGAAATCCCCATATCCTTAATTTATGACTTTATGGTGTGGGTGAATTGTAGTGAGATGAATATGAAATTGTACTTGTAGAAACTTAGTTATTTAAATAATATGGTTATCCATGTTTAATGTTGTAACCCTAGATGTGGTAGGTTGAATGTGATCCTTGATCCAAGAGAAGTAAAACATGATAATTATGCCTAATTGTGGGATTCATGTTTATATGCTTTATGAACATGATTATATTCTAATTATTATGTTGATTGAAATGTCATTCTCATAAACACATAATGAACATAATGTGAAAGGTTTTCTTACAATGTAGTGATTGTAAGGTTTATAGTCTATTCTCACCTATTTAATCTAAGAGCTATCTCATGAACCATGATGAATTGAGTGTCAAGGCATTCTTCAATGGTATGAACTTGAATAAAGACTAAATATGTAATTGTGGAAATTAATGCTTAGCACCGAGTGGATATTGAATATTAGATGAAACCTTCTACCATAGTTGAGTCCGGGTTCCCAAAACATGTGTTGCATGATATGGAGACCTTTTACCACAGTTGAGTCCATGTTGCTAGAAGCAATCTGTTTAACCTATAACTTTGTGCCCTCATAGGTTAATTTTCTAGTGGATACACCAAAAGGCTAATACATGTTAGTTCTACCTTATGCAAGTAGGACAACTCTTTTCTGTGTAGGGTATGACAGGGGATTCAATGTTAAGCTCACACGGTCTATGCTGGTTAAGGCTAATGTCATTCATGACAAGGATGTAAACAAGAACATGAATTACGAATGATTGTTACTCAAATAAGCTTTACTTAGGTGGGGTAGGATTATGAGATCTTATTATTTCATTGCACAAGTATGTTTTGATGGTACAAATGGTATGATTCTCATATGATGTGGGAATTTAGGTAATGACCATGCTTATGACTTATAATCCTACATTATCTTCTAAATGATATTTTAACCTACAAATGGGATACATTCAACTAAATTGTCACTTTTAGCATATTTTGATGATTTTATGCATGGCTATCATACTTGGTGCATTTTTGTACTAACCTTTCCAAGCTCAACTAACTTCCCTAGTTAGTTGGCTTGGCCGTAGTAAGGGTTCTGAGGTCTGGTTCTACGCGTATGAATTCGTGTGAACCTTGGTCTAATCGCAAGCATTCTTGACACCTTAAGTATTTATCTTATTCATTTTCTTAGGGTTGTTACAGTATGCTGCCCTAACTCTTTTATTATTATGTATAGCTATTGTAATTTAGCTCTTGGATGATATGTTATTGGTATGGTCCACTTATGGTGGTGGTGTTATGTGAATTGATGTGGCCTTGTCGACGTTATTTTAAGTATATTGATGATCATGGTCTTGTCGGCACTACTTGAAGTATTATGTTGATAAATGTAGTTAATTATGTGAAGTGTGATCATATCTACCTATATGTGAAGTAATGTGGAAGTATCTGTCCTCTTATTGAAGTTATTAGGTGAACATGTTATACTATGACTATGTGTTAAGTGTGTAGTAATAGAGTTGATACATGGTTGTTCCTAAATTGGTTAGATGAGTCTAAAATGGTTATGTTAATGATATTAAGGTAATGAGTACGTTGACTAAATAAGGTTAAGAATCATTCCTAAGTGTCTAAAGAAAGATAGGCTATATGTGTTAAATGGAAGTATGTTGTGTCTTGTTTAGGTAGACTTGTGTCCCTTACTTGATACTTATGTGAATATGTGAAATCTTGACTTAGTAGCCTAAAGGGTCTTAGTATTGAATAAATGAATATTGGTGAGACCTTGAATGATGATAAGAGGGTCCTTTATGTGAAACCTTGAACCAAGTGGTAAGGTTATGAAACTTGAAGTCGTAAGCTGTAATGGTATCCTTCATGTAATGAATGATGAACTTAAGGTTTATTGGTTGGAATGGAATCATATCAATCCTTAGGAAAGACATGATAAGCTTCTTATCGCCATAGTGAGATAACCCTAGTGGACCTTGCTTTGGTAGGGTAAATGTTATTGGGTCATGAACATGATATGGGACCCATTTGGATGAACCTTAATGTGATTTAATCTATGAGAGCAAAGGCTAAAACTGAGAAAGTATGGTAACGGAAGTAGCTCTAGTGAAGAACGAGACTAGAGTACAAAGAAGCCCTTCATATTTTCGTTAACCAGGTGCCTACATGGGATGTGTCTATGTTCTACCATTGGCAAGTAGAACACCTCATCGGAGTAGGATAGAACTCCGGATTCCATGCTTTGCTACCATGTTCTATGTCGGTTATTGCCTATTCTCATCATATGGGATACCCACTAGCATCAGACAAGTTCTATGAAGTTTAGGTGGTGGTATTAGACGCTATCTAGACTTTGCTCAATAGGCTTTGAAGATGTTAGTGAGAGTCCCGAGGTCTTCTCAAGACCATTACTTGAATGTCCTTTATGTGATGAATGTCTCTTAAATGAACTAAGTAATATAATGTGTTAAGTTAAGGAAAGAATGTTAAATGAAGTAGTACTTATCTAGAATAGTTAAGGGTTGTCTCGTTAAGGTGCGAAGGGGGCATAGGAATGGTCACTTCTTATCTTAGCTAGATAAGTCTTAAGAATGACTCTAGTTAGGGAAGATGTTTGGTGTTGTAGACATGATCTAAGCCTTTGGTAGTCTTAAGAACTATTTACGTAATCTTGAAGAGTACAATCATGGACGTTATCTTCTTGATTTACTTAAGCAGATCTTTTGATAACCTTTGGAAGTAGAATGTCATATCATCTGTGTGTTGCTGTATTTAGTGACAATGGTTCTATCCTTGGGAGTCTATTGGATCTCATGAGTGTGTTTGCAAGGGATTGTATGGGCGGTCACTTCACAACTCACTCAAGTGAGACCTAGAATCACCTTTGGTGGAAGAATCTTACCTTGATGTTATGATACTTTGAAAGTGTGTATGTGACTCATTATAAGCAGTACTGAGGGTCGTTTAGGCACATCTAGGGAGGGTGTATGGGAGGTATCTCTTTGTGTGACTTAAGTGAATCTTAGAATTTTTTTGAGTGAGAAGATTACATGCTATAAGGTGTCTAAATTGATGGAAGGCGAATTCACTGAATTCACTGTAACAGTGAACCGACTTACTGTAATGTTGATTCAAAAATTATGATAATTGCTTAAATGATTTGTTAGGTATTTCTAAAGTGTTAAATGTTTTTCTTATGTTTAAAGTATGATGTTTAAATTGAAAATTCATGACAAAGCATGTTATTAACTAAATGTCCCTTTTTCATGGTTTCTGCATGGCTTCCATACTTAGTACATCTAATGTGCTAAGCCCTTATTTTCCCTTTTTGACTAAAGTGTAGGGAATTGGAAGTCTTGATAAACCATATATGACGTATAGATTTCTAAGAGTTTAAGATGAAGTCCTGGTGAGTCCTCATCGATTCGAGGACAATATCCACACGTTCGGTTATGTCTTAAAGTCTTTATGTTTATGTCTTGTATGAGATTAGTCCCAAGTATTGTATACTCTAATGTTTAGATGGTTCAAGGGTTTTAAAGGTTTAAATGTTTTAATGAAAGTCTTCCGCTTATTTAATGTTTAGAAAATAGTTCTTCGTGTGTGAAAAAAGTTTTAAATTCTTACTCATATGAAATGAACGATACGAGAGGCTTATATGATACTTCTTAAAATATCATTTTCCGTGTGACGATATCAAGGGTACTCCAACTTCTACGGTGTACTTGAGGGTCGTGACAAGCTTGGTATCAGAGCATAAGGTTTGGGAGTGTCGTAATTGTCTTATGAACCACATCTAATAGAGTCTTGTTTATAATGTAAAGCGCGCCACATTATAAATAGGAGCGTATTTGGTGCTAGGAAAAGTTTAACTTCTTCATTCATCTAATCGTGCCTAAGAGCCTTGTATATGGTGTCTTTCCCTTGTCTTCCTTATGACTTGGTCATGTGAGTTTGACTTTATGAAGTTTGGGTTGAGGGAGAGAAAAGATTAGGTGTGTCTTGCTAGGTGAGGTGAGAAAGATGGTGTTGATGTCCTTAGATTGGTTTAGTTACCTTTTGAAGGGCAGTGGAGTTGAAAGGAATGGTAAGGTATAGAGTTAGAATGTAAAAGAGTAAGGGTGAGTTTTTCCTAGTAAGGGGGTGTAATGGAAAGATGGTTGAACCTTGAGAGTCCTTAGTTCTCATGATCTAGTCTTTAGGTGCGAAAGTATTAATGAAGTTTAAGGTGCCTTGAGGAAGTACCTTGTGATAGATGTTATGTTGACCTTAAAATGGGTTTCTCATAAGTGGGGGAGTATGGTGAAGAGTATGGTTATTAGGAGTGAGGTGCCCTTAATTATTCTTTATATGTTTATTCAAGCCTAAAACGAAGAGTTCTTGGTAACTTGATTGGTGTAGGAGTCTTTTTTTTTGTGGAAAATGAGTTCAAAACTTTCACCTTATGATATGCATGTTTGGTTGAAATTGAATTTCGTTAACCTATTGTATTGTGTGTATTATGAAGCCATGATCATGTTGTGAAAGATGTTTCTATGATGTTACCTTTCATATTAGCATGTCTATATCATGAATTGCCTAAAAGTTGCATTTTTGAAAATTTTGCTCAAATCACTGTAATGCAATGCCAGTTCACTGTGAAGTTTTTCAAAAATTGCCTAATTGATTCTTTGGTCTAAAATTGTTGTAATGTGGTTAGAACTGAGGTATATGAGCATAATATTGAATATAAAATGAGTTTTTAATATTTGTAATGGAGCATGTGAGTTTTGTAGCATGATGAGTTATATAATGTTTTCTAGTTTCTTGTTGTGTTGTGACTCTCTTAGTTATGTGAAATTGATGTTTTATTGGAAGTTTGTATTGTAGGAGGTGTTATATGGTATGGTCATGAGTTGTTAATTGAATCCTTACTCTTGGAAGTGTTCGGAGAGTGGCAAGTGTCATTCGAGGACGAATGTTCTCCAAGTGGGTGAGATTGTAATGTCCCAAAAATGAATTAGGTGAAGATAGAGCCTAACGTGGTTGTCATGATGGCATAAAGTACTTAAATGTTTTATAAGGTGGTTTAGAGGCAGTAGCTAAGAGTTTAGGTGCATTGGAAGTCAAAACGTCAAGGGACGACCAAGACGTTTGACGACTAAGTCACCTAAGTGCCTCATATGTGATTTTATTTGTTTATGTGTGATACATGAGCTTATATAATCCTTAATTGATTTTATATGGTGTATAAAGTCAGTGTGTCAAGTTTCGTGAAGTTTGGAGGTGAAACGCTTAAGAACGTCCATGACGTTTGAAAGATGTGCCTAGAAATGATCTTGAGTGTCTAAGCATGTTTCGTCGCGTTTTACGTGTTCGTTTTGGATGAAACTCAGGTGGTAGGTCCTAAACTCGTTATGAACATATTTGGGTTGGAAACGTTTGGGTACGACTCCACATAGGACCCTCAAAGGGGCCCTAAGGGAGGACCCCAACTTGTAAACGAACACTGCCAGGCAGTGGCCAAATGACGGACCAATCGATGGCTCGTCAACCAAGCAATGTCCCATCGATGGGTATAGTAGATGGAGACAACTTTCCTACAGGTTGAGGGGTCTCTGAACAAACCAACGAGACCCCATCGACGGGACGTGGTTGAGACCACGGTCCGTCGATGGGTTAGTGAGTTTGCTGCCAGTTTCTTTTAAGTTAAGGGGTGATGTTGTAAATTCACCCCATGCTCCTATAAGTCATTGGAAGGTTGTTTTGAGTGTTTATGGGTATTTTAAGAGTGTATAAGTCATTAAACTCTCAATTAAACCCTAACACTAAGATCAAAGCATGTTCCCTCCAAAAGTTCTTCCAAAAACCTCCATGAGAGTTCAATGTGAAGATGAATCTTGAAAGTGGATCTTCAATAAAATTTCTTCTTCAATTAGCATTGGATTCTTCAAATAACGTATGGTAGTTCTTCATATAAGTCTTTCTACCACCTTGAGCCAATTTCAAAGATGTTTTCAAAGGATTTCCAAAAGATGAAAAAGTCAAATTTCTACTCTAAATCTTGGGTTCTTGCATGAAAGGTTTTCAAACGTTAAGATATGATGTTATTGATGTTTAAGTGATGTTTTCCAATGAAATTCTCCATGAACCCTTGATCTTCTCAATTCTCTTATTTCACTAAAATATGGGTAAATTGATTATGCTTTGAGATTTATGAATTCATGTGTAGATTTTTATGGGCTTTTGATTCATGTATAGATTATGTATGAATGATGTATAGGCTGTTTCAATTTGATTAATTGATTAATGAATACTCTTAGATCTATTGCATGCTAAGCCTATTGAATTAATATGAACTTAATGCTTATAGATTCTAGTGTAGTTTTCTGTGGGCTTTCTAATGATGTAAGCATTGTATTCAATTGACATCTACTTGGTCTTAGATTGATAATTCTAGATTGAATTAACTTAGATTCATTGATTATTATGATTTATGCTTTCGATTGATGTTCATGGCCATGGGTAAGGGCCTTATAATATTGAATTAGATGATTTAGCTTTGGATTGAAGTGGTGATATCAATTGGGTGGTATGCTGCCCTAACTCTTTTATTATTACGTATAGCTATTGTAATTTAGCTCTTGGATTATATGTGATTGGTATGGTCTACTTATGGTGGTGGTGTTATGTGAATTGATGTGACCTTATCGGCGATATTTTAAGTATATTGATGATCATGACCTTGTCGGCACTACTTGAAGTATTATGTTGATTACTGTAGTTGATTATGTGAAGTGTGATCATATCTACCTATATGTGAAGTAATGTCGAAGTATGCGTCCTCTTATTGAAGTTATTAGGTAAACATTTTATACTATGACTATGTGTTAGCTGTGTAGTCTTAGAGTTGATACATGGTTGCTCCTAAATTAATTAGATGAGTCTAAAATGGTTATGTTAATGATGTTCAGGTAATGAGTAGGTTGACTAAATAAGGTTAAGAGTTATGCCTAAGTGTATAAAGAAAGATAGGCTATATGTGTTAAATGGAAGTATGTTGTGTCTTGTTTAGGTAGACTTGTGTCCCTTACTTGATACTTATGTGAATATGTGACGTCTTGACTTAGGAATCTAAATGGTCTTAGTCTTGAATAAATGAATATAGGTGAGACCTTGAATGATGATAAGAGGCTCCTTTATGTGAAACCTTGAACCAAGTGGTAAGGTTATGAAACTTGAAGTCGTAAGCCGTAATGGTATCCTTCATGTAATGAATGATGAACTTAAGGTTTATTGGCTGTAATTTCACCATATCAATCCTTAGGAAAGTCATGATGAGCTTCTTTTCGCCATAGGGAGATATCCCTAATGGACCTTGCTTTGGTAGGGTAAATGTAATTGGGTCATGAACTTGATATAGGACCCATTTGTATGAACTTTAATGTGATTTAATCTATGAGAACAAAGGCTAGAACCGAGAGAGTATGGTAAGGGAAGTAGCTCTAGTGAAGCAGGAGACTAGAGTACAAAGAAGCCCTTCATATTTTCGTTAACCATGTGCCTACATGGGATGTATTTATGTTCTACCATTGACAAGTAGAACATCTCATCGGAGTAGGATAGAACTACGGATTCCATGCTTTGCTAACATGGTCTATGTCGGTTATTGCCTATTCTCATCATATGGGATACCCACTATCATTAGAGAAGTTCTATGAAGTTTCGGTGGTGGTATGGGACGCTATCTAGACATTGCACAATAGGCTTTGAAGATGGTAGTGAGAGTCCCTAGGTCTTCTCCAAGACCATTACTTGAATGTCCTTTATGTGATTAATGTCTCTTAAATGAACTAAGTAATATAATGACTTAAGTTAAGGAAAGAATGTTAAATGATGTAGTACTTATCTAGAGTAGTTAAGGGTTGTCTAGTTAAGGTGCGAAGGGGGCATAAGAATGGTCAATTCTTATCTTACCTAGATAAGTCTTAAGGATAACTCTAGTTAGGGAAGATTTTTGGTGTTGTAGACATGATATAAGCCTTAGGTAGTCTTAAGTACTATTTAGGTAATCTTGAAGAGGTCAATCATGGACGTTATCTTTTTGATTTACTTGATTAGATTTTTTGATATCCTTTGGAAGGAGAATGTCATATCATCTATGTGTTGGTGTATTTAGTGAGAATGATTCTATCCTTGGGAGACTATTGGATCTGTTGAGTGTGTGTGCAAGGGATTGTATGGGCGGTCACTTCACAACTCACTCAAGTGAGACTTATAATCACCTTTGGTGGAAGAATCTTACCTTGATGTTATGATACTTTGAAAGTGTGTATGTGACTCCTTATAAGGAATCTAGGGAGGGTGTATGGGCGATCTCTCTTTGTGTGACTTAAGTGAATCTTAGAATAGTTTTGAGTGAGAAGATTACATGCTATAAAGTGTCTAAATTGTTGGAAGGCGGATTCACTGTACAGTGAAGTAATTCACTGTAACAGTGAATCGACTTACTGTAATGTTGATTCAAAAATTATCATAATAGCTTAAATGATTTCTTATGTATTTCTAAAGTGTTAAATGTTTTTCTTATGTTTAAAGTATGATGTTTAAATCGAAAATTCATGACAAAGCATGTATTTAACTCAATGTCCCTTTTTCATGGTTTTTGCATGGCTTCCACACTTGGTACATCTAGTGTCCTAACCCCTTCTTTTCCCTTTTTGACTAAAGTGTAGGTAATTGGAAGTCTTGATGTACCATGGATGACGGATAGGTTTCTAAGAGTTGAAGATAAAGTATTGGTGAGTCCTCATCGATTCGAGGAAAATATCCACACGTTCGGTTATGTCTTAAAGTCTTATGTTTATGTCTTGTATGAGATTAGTCCCAAGTATTTTATACTAGAAATTTTAGATGGTTCAAGGGTTGTAAAGGTTTAAATGTTTTAATGAAAGACTTCCGCTTATTTATTGTTTATGAAAAGAGTTCTTCGTGTGTGAACAAAGTTTTAAATTCTTATTCATTTTAGTATGTTATTATGAAATGAACGCTACGAGAGGCTTAGATGAGACTTCTTGAAGTCTCATTTGCCGTGTGACGATCTCAAGGATACTCCAACTTCTAGGGTGTACTTGAGGGTCGTGACACATATAAGCTATTTCATATCAAGATCATAACCTAGGGTTAAGGGGTAAAGGTTATCTTCTACAAACTAGACTAAACCATCAAGGTATATCATAGTTAAGTTAGAATACATGTTAATCTATTAATAATATGCAAAATAAATCATAAAGAAGTAAATTCATAACATTAATTTCGAGATTGGGAAAGACCCACATGAAAACTCAACTTTTGAAAATATTTTGAAGGACCCATTTGAGGAAAGAGGTCTCAAAGGTGAATTAAATCCATACCTTAACGTTTGATGAAGAATTCACGGTGAAATCATCTCTTTACAGCCCCTAAAATCCTCCCCTAGCTTGTTCTTCAATGGAGTTCTTCACTAGAGAGAGAAAGAAGAGAGAAGGAAGAGAGTTTTATTTTGTGAGTTATGTTTAGTCTTATGGGGTTGGGGTCTTTATATGGGGGGGGGGGGTTAAATAACTTAATTAGGCTTCCTTAATCCGCAAACTAACGACCTAACCCCTTAATTAATTCAGTAGGACTTAATCAAAACGTGCAGCAAATTGGACCCTTACAGACGAACCTTGACCAACAGTCCGTTTGTGAGTCGACGACAAGTCCCTCTTCCGTGCTGCACATCCGTCGTGTTGGTCAGAGACTGTGTAGGTGAGTCTCTCCAACAATTTGGCTAAGTGTTGGTCTACGGATGGCATCGACACCCCATCGATCCACACACGTTCTGCCGTTGTCCTCTCGTGGGTGCACTCTGACCAGGCAGTGTTTGACTCCACTTGCAAGGGTCCTCCTCAAGGGCCCTTGGTTGGTCCTTGGGAGTCGTACCCGGACGTTTCTACCATGAATCATGTTAAACACATGTTAGACACCCTTCCAACAATTTCATGAATTTTTGTCTCCTGAAATCTAGTCAAATAGGCTAAGGCACGCTAGTACAATATGGGTGCGAGATCTTTCTGATAAGATATGTTCCCTTAATTTTACAATATCTTTCTTAAACATTGATTCATGTATGTCTACCGAAATTGGATCAATACCTTTTTTTACTTTAAAATACACCACCAATAATGATTCCGAGACATTGTGAACCGTTACACCACCCTTGGTGAAGTCCACTAATCGACCACCCAATCGGGCCAATCTATGAACATGTCGAGCTAACTCTTTTGTTTGTTCTTAAATATGAGCAACACTTCCCACGGATAATTAACAAACCTCATACGCCACCACATTTTCCTTGTCGGGGTAATATACAACAGTCATGTCATAATCTATCAATAGCTCACGCCACCTTCTTAGTTGAAGATTTAGATCTTTCTAAGTAAACACATATTGCAAAATTTTATGGTCGGTAAGCACATCCAGATGAACACTGTATAATAATGCCTCCAAATCATTATGGAAAAAACAACCACTCGTAGTTTAAGGTCATGGGTAGATTAATTCATCTCATGAATCATAAGTGGTAGGCATCAACAATGACTTTCCCATTTTGCCTAAGCACACACACTAGCCCAATTCTAGAGGCATCACAATAAACCACAGGACCATCTATCCCTTTTGGTAAAGTCAATACAGGAGTGGAAGAAAGTTGTAACACCTACAAAACTAGTAGGCTTAACTAGAGCTTGACGTTAGGTTTAGATTGGTAGAAGTCCCTCCCCATACCTTAAAAATTCATGTATTACTGTTAGAGCGCAAAGGTTTACACTCCAAGGACCAACCAAGGGTCCTTGAGAAAAATCCCCTAAAGGACTGCCTGGTTTTGACCCACGGAGGGCATCTACGCCTCGTTGGTCAATCCACTCTCCGAGGGTAGGTATCCGTAGACAAAACCTTCAAAAACAGGCTACAGAACCCCAACCCACGCTTCATCTGCATGGGTCGTGGGTCCTACCATGGTCAATAGGTAAGAGGGTTGTGGGTTATTCCTGAAATCAATTTGTAGGAGTTCTTCGAGAGGTACTTTGGTGTTTTCTTTTTTAAGTAATGTTAAGTGACGTTGTTTGAAACTTAATTCAACTAACTATATAAGCTTTTTAAGTCCCTAAACTATGTCTTCTAAATGATAACTACCAACTCCCCGAATCAAAACCAATTTTCCCCAAATTCTTCTATCTAGAATCCGAAGAAGAAGAAGAAAATCAAACTAGGGGTTCAAGAAGGATCCTTTTCACATGAATTTATTGGATTTATTCACCTAAGGTATGGTAGTAATTCATCCATGGATATATTTAATCCATGGAGCCCTTTAATTCTGAATTGTCAAAAGTACAAATTTAATTCCCTAAAAGCTAGAGTTTTCACTCCAAGTAACGGATTCTTTATAAAAACTCTTTTGATGATTTAATTACTTTATATTATGATTGAATTGTTGATTATTGTAGTTTTATGATCAACTCTTCCATGAATCCATGAAATCTGCATATCCCCAAATTATAACTCTATGGTGTGGGTGAATTGTGGTAAAATGAATGATATGACATTGTACTTGTAGTAATTTTGTTATTTGAATCATATGGTTATCCATGTCTGATGTAGTAACTCTAGATGTGGTTGGAAAAATGTGATCCTTGATCCAATAGGGGTAAAGCATGACAACTATGCCTAATTGTGGTCTTCATGTTCATATGTTTTATGAACATGATTATATTCTAATTTTTGTGGTGATTGAAAGTTCATTATCATAAACACATAATAAACATGATGTAAAAGGTTTTCACAAAATGTCATGATTCCATGATTGAAAGGTTATTCTAACCTACTAAATCTAAGAGTTATCTCATGAACCATAATGGATTAAATGTCAAGGCATGCACCCATAGTAATGAACTAAATATATAATTGTGGGAAGTAATGCTTAGCAACCAGTTAATATTGAATATGAGATAGAACCTTCTACCACAGTTTAGTCCGGTTTCCAAAAGCATGTGTCTTATGAAATGGAGACGTTTTACCCTAGTTGAGTTCGGGTTTCTAGTATCAGTCTCCATATCACATAACGATTTGCCTTATATATTACTTAGCTAGTGGATCCACGAAAAATCTAGTACATGTTAGTGTACCATAGGAAAGTAGGACACCTTTTTCGGTGTGGGGCATGAAGTCCATGTTAAGCTGACATGGTATACGTTGGTTAAGGATAATTCCCACCATGAAAAGTATATAAACAAGAAATGAATTACAAATGATTTTTACTCAATAAGCTTTACTTAGCTTGGTAGGATAATGGGATCTTATTCACATATTGTACAAGTATGCTTTGAGGGTTCAAATGGTATGGTTCTCTTATGATGGCAGAATTTATGTAATAAACATGCTTATGACTTATACTCTTACGTTATCTTTTAAATGATGTTTTAACTTACAAATAGCATGCATTCAACTAATTTGTCCCTTTTAGCATGTTTTGACGATTTTATGCATGACTATCATACTTAGTTCATTTTAGTACCCATATTTCTTCTACATTTTCCACATAGTGTAGGGTACGGAGTTTGAGGTGAACATTTTGTTGAAGATTGGATTTGACTATTCTACTGCTTTTGGTGAGTCCTCATGGTTCGAGGACGAATGATAATTTCCTAGTTTCCTTTATTGTAATCTCATTTTAGAATTATGTTGTAAGGGTTCTAACCCTATTGATAGTTCGTATCTAATAGATGGTAATAAAGACAAGTCTAGACTTCCGCTTTGGTTTTATGAAAAAATTCTTAAGACTCAAAATGTGTTTTTATGCTATTTTTATTTACTTAGTTTATTATATGCTAAGTGACTTACATGATGCCTTTCGGGTTCCTATGTTGAATGTTACGTTTAGGGGGTACCTCTTTGGTTGTGATAAACTTGGTAATCACAAAACAATATTAAGAATGATTTTAGGATGATATGTCATAATCCATGTCTATTTGAGTATTCTTTATGAGTATGAACCAAACCACATTGTATGAATTGGAGGCTATAAGATGTTTAGGAAATTTCACTTCTTTCTTTACTCTCAAGTCATGCCTTAGAGTTTAACTCTATAAAAGTCCCTCACCCAAACCTTCTCTTCTGTATTAAGGAAATGAATACACAAATGGATAATACAAGAGGGGTGAAAGACGAGAATGTGAACCAAAGATCTCCTCATCAAGGTAATCAAGCTCCTATTGATTCTGTAGTTGATAATGTGTTCCAGGCAGAGTTTATATTTGCTATCCAAATGTTGACCCAAGTCGTGATGGCTCAATCTCAAGTCATGACCACTCAAGGCCAAGATCTGACGGCCCAAGACAATAGAGATGTAGGACCTCATGTGAACCCTAATAAGAATTATGTGGCTTCTAGATTAATGGATTTTGCAAGAATGAACCGTCATGTTTTTCTTGGTTCCAAAGTGAGAGGGGATCCTTAAGAATATGAAGTTTATAAGATAATTGATGTTATAGAGGTGAATTTGAAAGAGAATGTAGAGTTAGGTGCTTACAAATTGAAGAGAAAGGCTCAAGTATGGTATACTCAATAAAAGAACAATGGGTCGGTAGGAGCGGGTCCAATAGATTGAGAAGTGTTCAAATCGGTGTTCCTCGATTAAATTGTTTCCCAAGAGTTGAGGGAATCTAAGGTGGAAGGATTTTTTAACCTTCGTCAAGGAGGTATGGGTGCTTACGAATATTCTCTAAAGTTTTATTCAATTGTCAAAGTATACTCCGGTCTTGGTGGCGGACTCAAGGGATATGATGAGATGTTATCTGATGGGGGTGTTTAGATTTGTGAGGAAAGAATTCCGTTCAGTAATTCATAATGATAATATAGATATATCATGTCTCATGGTGTATTGTCAACAAATGGAGGAAAAGAAACTCAAAGACAAGAATAGAGAGGTGGAAAGAGCAAGAACCAGTTATGGGAATTTCTCAAATGCTTGGTTTGATGGACAAGGTCGAACAAGGTTGAAACAAATTTTCTCCAATCAAGTCTCCTCTAGTTCTCCAATGATCAACAAGGATAGGGTTCCAAACCCTAAACCTTAAGGAGGCAATAATGGTGGGTCTTCTACGACTAAGCCTACTTGTGCCAAATACGGAAAAAGACATGATTGTAAGTGCCTAGTTTGTACCGATGGGTGTTATGGTTGTGGGAAGGTTGGACACAATATGAGAGATTTTCCAATGCTCAAGGTTAAGGGAAGGAAAGATAAATAAGCACCTCCAAGAGGTTCCCAATCAAATGTTCAAAAGCAAATCAACTTTTATGCTCTCCAATCTCGAGGTAACTAAGAGAGCTCCCAGGATGTTGTGATGGGCATGTTAAAAGACTTTCCTATTGATGTGTTTTCCTTGTTAGATGCCGGTACAACATTGTCCTTCGTTACAACTTTTGTGGCCCTGAAATTTGAAATAATTCCTAATGTAATAGTAAAACCTTTTTTGGTCTACCCCGATTGGTGACTCGGTGGTGGCAAAAAGAGTCTATAGTAGTTTCCCTATTTATTTCTCATAAAGTTAATTTGGTGGGTATGGTAGAGTTACTAGATTTTGATGTGATTTTGGAAATGGATTGGTTGAAGGCATTTTATGCCTCTATAGATTGTAGGACTCAGGTGGTCAAATTTCAATTTCCAAATGCGGCTATTTTATGGTGGAAGGGGGGAAATTCTATCCCCTATAGGTTAATTTGTTTCTTGCCTCAAATCTAGGAAAAATCTCTAAAGGGTGTATTTACCATCTTGGTAGGGTTATGGATGTAGAGTCTTAAACCCCTTATCTAGAGTCGATTTTAGTAGAAAATGAGTTCTCGGATGTCTTCCCTGATGAATAGCCTGATATTTTCTGGAGTGGGAAATATATTTTTATCGCTGATATTTTACCAAATATGCAACCTATCTCAATTCCTCCTCATAGAATAGCTCTGGCCGAGTAGAAAGAGTTGAAAGAGAAACTAAAGGATTTATTAGATAAGGGACTCATCCGAAAGAGTATCTCTGCAGGGGTGCTCTAGTATTGTTTTTTAGAAAGAAGGACGAGTCTCTTAGAATGTCCATTGATTATTATCACTTGAACAAAGTGATCACTAAGAATAAATATTCCCTTACGATAATTGATGGCTTGTTTGATGACTTCAAGGGGCTTGCTATTTCCCAAAAATTGATCTTCTTTTAGGTTAACACTAACTAAGGGTGAGAGGGGTTGATAGTCCAAAGACAGCCTTTAGAACCCGGTATGGTCACTATGAAATTTTGGGTATGTCAATTTAGTTGATAAATTTCCTTGCGGCATTTATGTATTTGATGAATAGGGTGTTTAAGCAATATGTTTATATGTTTGTGAGTGTGTCTATCGATGATAGATTGATCTATTTGAGGAGTGATAATGAACATATGGACTATTTGAGTATTTTGTTGCAAGTCCTTAAAAATTAACAACTATTTGGGATGTTTAGTAATTTTTTTTTTGGTTAAGGTTCGTAGCTTTCCTCAGTCATATGATATCGAGCAAAGGTATTGAGCAAGATCCTAAGAAGATGGATGTAGTCAATAGTTGGCCACCACCTGTAACTCCTTCCGACATTAGAAGATTTTGGGGTTCGGACGATTACTATAGGAGGTTTGTTGAGGGGTTTTCCTCCACTGCTCGCCTTTGTCAACTTTGACACAAAAGAAGTCTTAATTTGAGTGGCCGGAGGCTTGTGAGAAAAGCTTCCAAGAGTTAAAAGAGAGACTTACTACCACTCCGGTGTCAACCTTACCGGAGGTTACAAATGTTTTTGTTGTTTATTCTGACGCCTCTAGAGTTGGTTTGGGATGCGTCCTCATGCAAAATGGTAAAGTGATTAACTATGCTTCAAAATAATTTAAAATACATGAGAAGAACAATCCGAATCATGACTTTGAATTAGCAGTGATAGTATTTCCCTTTAAAATATGGAGACATTGCTTGTATGGGGTCCATGTTCATGTATTCACCGATCACAAGTCTTAAATATGTGTTTAGCCAAAAATACTTGAATCTCCGGCAAAGAAGGTGGTTAGAATTAATGAAGGATTATGACATGAGTTTCCTTTACCACCCCGGCAAAGCTAATGTGATAGTGGATACACTTAGTAGATTATCCATGGGCAGTGTTTCTCATGTACAAGATGAAAAGAAAGAGTTGGTTCGTGATGTGCATAGGTTGTCTCGGATAGGTATTCAACTAGTGGATTACACCAAGGGTGGTGTCATAGTCCATAATGGGTCCGAATTGTCCTTTGTGATGGATGTGAAGTATAAACAAGACATTGAACCAATATTAGTGGAGTTAAAAGAGTCGGTACTCAAGAAGTTAGTAGAGGCATTCTCCTAAGGGGGAGATGGGGTGTTTAGGTACCAAAGTCGATTATGTGTTACGTATGTTGATGGGTAGAGGGATAAAATATTAGAAGAGGCTCATAGTTCTAGGTAGTCTATTCATCCTGGAGACACCAAGATGTACCGTGATCTACCGGAAGTCTATTGGTTGAATGACATGAACAGAGAAACTGCGGGATTTTTAGCCAAATATCCTAATTTTCAACAAGTCAAAGTTGAACATAAAAGGCCGAGAGGATTTTCGCAAGATATAACAATTCCCTCTTGGAAGTGGGAAAATGTGATTATTGATTTTACTATGGGTTTGCCTCGTACTCGTAAACAACATGATTCTATTTGGGTCATTGTTCATTGAATGATAAAATCAACCCACTTTATTCCTGTGAAGGTTTCTCTTTCGGCGAAAGATTATGCTTATTTGTACATAAAAGAAGTAGTGAAGTTGCATGGAGTTCCTCTACCTATCATTTTGGATCGGGGTACTAATTTGCATCTAACTTTTAGAATTCCTTCCAAAAAGGGATTGGCACTAAGGTGAAGCTTAGTACCTCCTTACACCTTGAAACGGAGGGTCAAGCAGAACACACTATTCAAACTTTATAGGACATGTTAAGGGCGTGTGTCATAGATTTCAAAGGTAGTTGTGATGACTACTTTCCCTTGATAGAGTAATCCTACAATAATAGTAAACACACATGTATCAGTATGTCTCCTTTTAAAGAATTGTATGGTAGGAGATGTAGGTGTCCAGTTGGTTGTTTTGAGGTAGATCAGATTGCTCTTATTGGTCCCGGATCGATTTATCAGGCCATTGAGAAAGCTTGTCTCATTAAGGCAGGTTGAGAACGACTAAAAGTAGGCAAAATTCTTATCCTTATATGACGAGAAAAGACCTAGAATTTGAAGTTGATGATTGGGTCTATTTGAAAATCTCACCCATGAAGAGTGTGATGAGGTTTGGCAAGAAAGGGAAACTTAGTCGTCGGTATATGGGCCCGTATGAAATTTTGAAGGGTATTGGTATGTTTGCCTTTGAGTTGGATTTGCCAAATGAAATTACCATGGTTCACCCAGTATTTCATGTTTCTATGCTTAAAAAGTTTATTTGGGATCTTGCGTCCATTATTCCCCTAGAACGGTTTGGAGTTGATGAAAGCCTTTCTTATGTAAAGGTTTCAGTAGAGATCCTTGACCAGCAAGTCAATAGATTAAGAAACAAAGAGGTAGCTTGCATGAAGGTTATATGGAGAAATCATTTAGTTGGGGGTACTACTTGGGAGGCCGAAGCTGATATGAAGTCCCAATATCCTCATCTCTTTCCTTCTACTCCTCTTCAAGCTTGAGGTAATAAGTTTCTCTTAAGTTTTACTATTTTGGAAATAATGTCTGTTGTATGAGCTTTTCCATGATTTACTTATGTTATGCACATTCTTGATGAAATTAATATTTATAGAGAAAATAATTTTCTTCATTTATGTTCCTCATGTTGTTGTGCATTTAGTATGAGATGCCTATTTGACTTCATGAGATGAGTTGATGGACATGATTTGGTATGCTTTTGAGAGTAATTGCATATTGGCTACATGATTTTGTGATTGAGCTTTATTTTAGTTGGAGAAGGTAGTTCCTCCAATGAGTATAAGAAATATTGAGTTTCATGCATATTGGGTTTTTAGATGTAGTACCCATTTCCTTGTATTGCATTGATTATGTTTTGAGATGGAGTTGAGGTTTCCTCCTTTGAATTAGGCATCATTTTGATGTTTCATGCATGCTGGGCTTCTAGTCTTGAGTCATTATGTATGTAAGGTGTCTACATCATCATTTGAGGACGAATGTTCCCAAGGGGGAGATAATGTAACACCTCAAAAACTAGTAGGCTTAACTAGAGCTTGATGTTAGGTTTAGAGTCGTAGATGTACCTCCTTGTACAATAACAAATCATGTTTTGGTGTTAGATGCCAAGGTTTAAACCCCAAGGACCAACAATGGGTCAAAAGACCCAAAAATACTGCCCATCAATAAACTACGGAGGGCATCGACGCTCCGTGGGTAGGCATTCATAGACCAAGCCCTCCAAAACAGGCTGCAGAACCCCGACCCAAACTTTAGCACCACGGTCTGTAGGTTAGGGACCGTGGGTCATGCTTGAATTTTTTTTTTACGAGTTAGTCGAGGGGTACTTTGGGGTTTTCCTTTTTAAATTAATGCTAAGTGACGTCATGTTACACTAAATAAAACTAACTATATAAGTTTCTATGTCCCAAAATTAAGTCTTCTAAATAATAACTACAAACAGCCCAAATCATACCAATTTTCCCCAAAATCTTCTCTCTAGAACTCCTAGGAAGGTGAAGAAGAAAATCAAACTAGGGCTTGAAGAAGGAGGTTTTTTCACACAATATTTTTGGATTTATTCACCTATGGTATGGTAGTCCTTCATCCATGGACAATTTTCATCTATGGAGCCCTTAAATTTTCAGTTTTCAAAGTAAAAATTTCCTAAAAGCTTGGCTTTTCACTCGAAGATATGGATTCTTTTAAAAATATTTTTAATAGTTTAATTACTTTATATTATGATTGAATGTTGATTATTGTGTTTTTATGATAAAATCACCCATGAATCCATGAAATCCCCATATCCCTAATTTATGACTTTATGGTGTGGGTGAATTGTAGTGAGATGAATATGAAATTGTACTTGTAGAAACTTAGTTATTTAAATAATATGGTTATCCATGTTTAATGTTGTAACCCTAGATGTGGTAGGTTGAATGTGATCCTTGATCCAAGAGAAGTAAAACATGATAATTATGCCTAATTGTGGGATTCATGTTTATATGCTTTATGAACATGATTATATTCTAATTATTATGTTGATTGAAATGTCATTCTCATAAACACATAATGAACATAATGTGAAAGGTTTTCTTACAATGTAGTGATTGTAAGGTTTATAGTCTATTCTCACCTATTTAATCTAAGAGCTATCTCATGAACCATGACGAATTGAGTGTCAAGGCATTCTTCAATGGTATGAACTTGAATAAAGACTAAATATGTAATTGTGGAAATTAATGCTTAGCACCGAGTGGATATTGAATATTAGATGAAACCTTCTACCATAGTTGAGTCCGGGTTCCCAAAACATGTGTTGCATGATATGGAGACCTTTTACCACAGTTGAGTCCATGTTGCTAGAAGCAATCTGTTTAACCTATAACTTTGTGCCCTCATAGGTTAATTTTCTAGTGGATACACCGAAAGGCTAATACATGTTAGTTCTACCTTATGCAAGTAGGACAACTCTTTTCTGTGTAGGGTATGACAGAGGATTTAATGTTAAGCTCACACGGTCTATGCTGGTTAAGGCTAATGTCATTCATGACAAGGATGTAAACAAGAACATGAATTACGAATGATTGTTACTCAAATAAGCTTTACTTAGGTGGGGTAGGATTATGAGATCTTATTATTTCATTGCAAAGTATGTTTTGATGGTACAAATGGTATGATTCTCATATGATGTGGGAATTTAGGTAATGACCATGCTTATGACTTATAATCCTACATTATCTTCTAAATGATATTTTAACCTACAAATGGGATACATTCAACTAAATTGTCACTTTTAGCATATTTTGATGATTTTATGCATGGCTATCATACTTGGTGCATTTTTGTACTAACTTATATTTCTTATACAGTTTCCATGAAGTGTAGGGTCTGGAGTTTGAGGTGATCATTTGGTTCAAGTTTTGATTCCACTGTTCTCCTTGCTTTTGGTGAGTCCTCGTGGTACGAGGACGGGTGAAGATTTTCTAGTTTTCTTTTCTTGTACTCTCATTTGATAATTATGTTGTAAGGGTTGTGACCCTATTCATAGTTCAATTGTAATAGATGGCTAATAGAGACAATCCTAGACTTGTACATTGATTTTATGAAAAATTTGTTAAGACTCGAAATGTGGTTTTACTCTCTATTGATCATTACTTATGTTATTATATGCTAAGTGCCTTACATGGTGACTTTTTGGGTCCTATGTGTCGTCTTACGTCTAGGGTGTACCCTTGGGTCGTGATATAAGTGAATCCTTCAATTATTGGAAACACTTCTCATAGGCTTTATATCATATGAACTTAGCCTTCTTTTGAGTCAAAGCGGTCAATGGAGAGGCAATCAATGAGAATTCCTCAAAACCATTAATTGAAACAACATGACCAAGAAAAGCTATGGACCTTAACCGAACTCACATTTGCTAAACTTCGCAAGGAGTTGTTGGTCCTTAAGAATTTCCTACAGGATCCGCAAATGCTCTGTATACTCATTATCACTTGTCGAATAAATCTATGTATCATGAATGAACAAAATCACAAACATGTCGAGGTATTGGATAAATACCCTATTCATTAAATCCATAAATGCTGCTGGAGAAATATTCAACCCAAACAATTTACCCAACACTCATAATGACCATACCGCATTCTAAAAGTTGTCTTGACAATATCATCTTCCTTCACCCTCAATTGGTGATAACTCAATCAAATATCAATCTTAGAAAATTAACTAACTCCTTGAAGTTAGTCAAACTAGTCATATGTTCTTGGAAGAGGATACTTTTTCTTAATAGTCACCTTATTCAATTGCCAATAGTCTATACACATTCAGAGTGAAACATCTTTTTTCTTAACAAATAAAACTGGAGCCCCCCACAAAGAGATACCCGGTAGGATGAAACCCTTATCCAACAAGTCTTTCAATTGTTCATTTAATTTCTTAAATTCTACCAGAGCCATTCTATAAGGATCAATAGAAATAGGTTGCGTATCTGGAAGAAGGTCAATACCAACATCTATTTTTCATTTTGTAGGAATAGCGGGTAAATCATCTGGGAACACTTCAGGATACTCATTAATAATATGAATTACTTATTAACTATATGGTATATACAACCCTTAGAAATCATCCTCCTAGCTTTAATAGAAGGGATAAAGTGACTCTTAGCCACATAATTTCCGCCTTCCATTCTAGCATAGGCTCATTAGGAAATATATATATGAGTACACGGGTTCTACAATCAATAGAATCATAACAACAGTGCAGTCACTCCATAGAAATAATAACAACAAAATCTAGCATGCCAGGCTCTATCTAATCAACAAGAGTAACTCTATGTAATAAGGAAACATGATACTTTCTATAGACCCTCTTAGTCACAATAGAATAACCAACGAAAGTACAGACTAAAAAAAGATTTAACAACACTTCAGAGAGCATCAAATCTCATAGCATATATGGTGTCACAAAAATAAGGTAGCACCAGGATGAAGTAAAGCATAAACATCAAGTTTAAAGAATTTTAACATACCAGTAGCCATATTGGGATAATCCTCTTGTTCACCACGATCCAGAAATGCATAGAACCTATTTTGCTTAGGAGTATTAGTACTCGAACCACTTGGACCGGATGAAGGATAGGGTTGAGTGATACGATGACTATCTTTCTCATTCTTAGCAACTGAAGGAAACTCTTTTTCTTGTGATCTGTCTTACCATAACCAAAAGAAACATTGGAACACTCTAGACATTCGCCCGCATGCTTTCTTCCACACATACCATAATCCGACACTAAAGCCCCACTACCATCTTTTTGAGGATTAAGGTTAGACATCCTCTCTTTGTTGAAATTTGGAGCATTAGAGGAACCTTGCTCGAAAAACCTTCGTCGGTAGTTATGATGACTATGTACATCATACCTAGCATAAGGGAAATTACAACCGGTTCTAGACCTCTTGTTCTCCCTAGACCTTTCCATAAGTTTCTGCTCTTTAATATTCTGGCCATGAGTCATAAAAAGAGCCATATCCATGTCATTGACAAGAATAGCGTTATAAAACTCTTTCACTACCAAAATAGACACACCCGAAAGCAACATGCTCATCCTTGCCCTAGAGTCGGCAACTATAGAAGGAGCATACTTCTATAATTTAGTAAACTTCAAATCATATTCTTTAACAATCATGTTTACTTGTCAAATATTAATGAACTCAAACACTTTTTACTCTCTCATATGAAGAGGAAATAACCTATCAAGAAAAGCAAACTTAAACCTTTCCCATTCTACGGGACTCACATCTACCGATCTTGTTTTTTCCCATTGGTTAATCCAAATTTGAGCAACCCCCTTGAGTTGATAAGTGGTCAATTCCACCTATTCTATCGCATTCACTCTTATAATAGACAAAATCTTGTAACCCTAATCAATGAACTCTTAAGGAGCTTCCTCAATCTTACAACCATAGAATTCAGGAGGATTGATCCTAGTGAAATCCCTCACTCTAGATGCCACCGTACACATATTGAGGTTCACAGGGTTCATAACCTCCCTATTGGCTTGGGTCGTTATGCATTGAGCCAACACTTAAAAGTATTCCTAATCTCGACATTAGTCACTTGCTCAGACAATGGTTCAACCAGAGCTTGACAATTAGTTCCTTGATCAATCTCTTCTCCCTCGATCCTTCTAGCGAAAGCCCTTTTAGTAGTCATATCTTGTATCCCATTGAGTAAGAATTAGTATAGAGACCTTATAGATTTTAAACTATATCGTACGACTTAGAATAGTGAGGTTTCCTAAACATCTTGTAGCCTTTTATTCATATATGCGGTGCGCTTCACACTCATGAACAAGACTCTACTAGACGTGGTTTTCAGACATCCTAGAACCATTTTAAACTTTGTTCTTTGATACCAAGTTTGTCACGATCCACGAGTACACCCTAGATGTAACAATGAATAAAAGACCCCGAGAGTCCTCGTATAAGCAACTTATCTTACATAGTCAAGACAATAAAAATTGTAAATTTTAAAGCCATTATCATCTAAATCGAAGTTTAATAAAACAAAATAGAAGTCTCATACAATTGACTTAAAACCATCTAATAGAAAGAGTCAATGGAAACCGCCCGTAAAATTTTGTTCATAACATAAAATTAAAGAACATAAAGAAATGATGGTCAAATCCTCGAATGTTATGGGGAATCACCAATCTCCATGTCTTGCCTTTATTAAGATCCTAGCCACAAGGATGAGAGTCAGGAATATTGGACCCTACATTTGGGTAAAAAATGTAGGAAAGAGTATGTGTTAGTACAAGAAAGTACTAAATATGATAGCTTGCATAAAAATCAACATAAACATAAGGGGTAGACAATATAAGTCATAAGCATAATCAATGCACATAATATACAATATCAACATATATGAAATAATTCTCAAGTAATCTCAAAACATAAATAACGAAGATATGGGTAATCCTTCACTAGTCTTACTCATCATAGAAGGCAAACATAGAAATCATCCAAGTTCATCACCTGTCATTCTCATCTTCAGCTTATCTTTTATAGACATGGGGAATAACCTCCTTTCCTTCCTATAAAGGATAATAGGTAGTTGTCTCTTGAGGTATCGTGCGTTTACGATATTTTTAATCCATTTCACTTAAGAGTTGTTTATGTCTAGGGCCATTTTGGATTGTTTTTTATGTGTTTTTCTTATGTTTGCAGGAAATAAGTTCAAATGCACCAAATTGGAGACAATATTGACAGAAATGAAAAAGGGAATCTATGGAGGCAACCTGTCACGACCCGAATTCTTGAACCTGAATCGCCACCGGCGTCGTTAACCTCTCAGAGGTCGCAGACAAGCCTCATCTTGCATTCATCACATTCATCTAGTTAAATTTGCGGAAAATTTAAAACTTTTTTTATGTATGAAGTTTACTTAGACTTCATATAATCATTACATATTTACATCATATACTAATCTCAACATAAGAGAACAACCATCTATCATAAAGAATCAATTCGAAACTGAAGATGAATATATCATAAGTAGTTTGCCAAACACGGCCTTATTACAAAAGTTTCAAAATGGAAGTACGAAAGAAACGCTAGGGACAACATCAACTATCTATGTCTAAAACTAAGGCTAGACTAAAACTGTAGCATCCTCGTAATCAAGAGGACCTACCAAATGGTTTAGAGAAACGCTGAAGTCCAAACCGCTGCTAGTGTCGTCAATGTGCGCTCTGACCTGCACCTATAAAAATAGTAAATAGTAGGGGGTTAGTACACCACTTGTACTAAGTATGGGTGTATGCACACATACACATAAAGCTATGCATGATCAATGAAAGATCTTTCTAAGAAACATGCCATTTCTGGAAAGTCTAGTCATTAGACTTTCCTAATTCGTTAGTTGTGAATTGTGGTGTGAATATGATGTATTTTAATTCATTCAAAGAACACAACTCATTTTCTATACGATTAAAAGACATTAGTATCATCAACATAATTTTAGAACCACTTGAGCGAAAATTGGAAATTTTGATCATCCGAACCCGACAGCTCCTTTTTGGGGACTTAGTTTATTTTTTAGTCTTTTTCTTCTTCTTGTTATGTAGTTCAATAATTCCTTTACTCTATGTTTTACTTACAAGTGCAATGATTCATTGTAGTCCCATACACAAAATGAATCGATGTAAGTAATCCAAGGACTAAGGAATGATTTTCCTACCTTTTAGTGAGTCATTCTTTACACTATATATATTCATTGTATTTCATAAGCCATTCTATATTGGTCATGCCATTTATTTTATTACTTTCATCTTAGGGAAGTTATGAGGTTTTTATTTAACCTTACATTTCTGCTTCCCTTTATTGACATCATATAAGATGTCATTATAAGCCAATCTTATTTGGCTTTGCCTATTATTTGCTGAAACTTCATAAGTGTGACATTTGGCAATTGACATTCTTAAGATCTTCATCATTGCTAACTTTGAACATACATTCCATCATCATGATCATTCTCACTTTCATTGTGATATCATTAGGAATAAGATCATGCGATCTAACATGAAATTCAGTGTCTGCCCCACACCAAAAAGGGGTGATTCACCGGTTAGAATTAATCTAGACCATGTGAGCTACTCATGGAATTCAGTGTGTTCCCCACACATGGAAAGGGGTGATCCCCGGCTAAGGAGAATCCATCTCAAGTGTTCACTCCACACCGAAAAGGAGTGGCTCACGACTATAGTAAACCAAGAACATATCGTGAGCATTAACCTACATAGATCATGTGAGCTAAACATGAAATCCAGTGTCTGCCCCTCACCGAAAAGTGGTGGAATCACCGGCCAAAGTGAAATCAAACATGCCTAGCTCGCTTTGGTGGAATCCACTGGCTAGTTCCTATGTTGTCTAGACATAGTTCGAATACTAGGAGATTTAGGGAGACCCATACTCACCTTGGTGGACAGTATCATCTTCATGAGAATTACGTGAACCTCAGCCCTTCCCAAAGGAAGGCATCACCACTCATAACTAGTCTGTCGGTG
Source organism: Solanum sitiens (assembly GCA_016801875.1). Classification (NCBI taxonomy): domain Eukaryota; kingdom Viridiplantae; phylum Streptophyta; class Magnoliopsida; order Solanales; family Solanaceae; genus Solanum; species Solanum sitiens. The sequence goes on along the minus strand of JABWTJ010000917.1, from coordinate 106,410 downwards.
CTGTGCTCACTTTCATTATCTTCTTTATCTTTTAGAGTTGACTCAAGTATTGTGGAAGATTGATTCTAAATTGAGATTTACTTACTCTTTTGATGACTTGTCATCCTTACATTACATTGATGAAATGTGAATTGTCCTTACATATCATCCTTACTTTACATTGATGAAATGTGAATTGTCCTTACATATCATCCTTACGTTACATTGATGAAATGTGAATTTTCCTTACATATCATCCTTACTTTACATTGATGAAATGTGAATTGTCCTTACATATCATCCTTAGGTGTTAATGAGACTAGTCTCACACATTCTAACACCTTCATTAGTGAGTAATCTTTTAACATAGTAGCTTAGGTGTAAGTGAGACTTGCCTCACTTTCTTTAACACCCCATTCTGGTCACTTAATTAGTTTAGACCCCTTTAATTATGTTATAACTCACGTTACTTCTTTACTTTAGTGTAGTAGTTTCATTTCATCGTTTATGGACGATGAGCACTTCTTTCAATGAGTTACATATGTTCATAGTTCATTCTTTTAGAGCATGTTGGGATTTGTCCCATTGAAAGGCATGACCTTGGTTATGGATTCATTGAACTACTTTAGATGTTCTTATTCATTTTGAATTCCAACATTTTAGTCATATAAGATAGTATAGGGTATGTTGGGAGTTGTCCTATTGATTGGCATACCCTTAGTTATGGATTCATTTTGCTATGTTGGTCATGCTTAATTTGACATTACATTATATTGTGCACATAAGATTGGTGTAAATTTAGTATTGGCCTAGAAAATTTGGAAATGACTTCATAGCCAATTTATTGGAACAAGCCAAACATTCATTCAAATATAGTTTCACGAGATTCTGATTATCCAATTTTTCCATCATTATTTAAAAGCAATAATGTAAGCCAATTCCATTCAACTTTTGGGGAAGACATTGTTAGCCATTTTATTGGCATAAACCAAACATTCATTCAACTTATGATTTCATGGAGATCTTTTTAGCCAACCTTATAACATAACTTTAGGCATAACGTTTTTAAACACTCTTGGACAGCATAACATGATCATTTAACGAACACAACATCATCAACAAGTCACATTAATATTAGGTATGCTAAATAGACGGTAATCATCTTCACGCATAACATTTTTGGACATTCTCTTAACCAATCTTAGTTCATGACTTTAGGGTAACGTTTTTAAGAAATATTGGACTGCATCATATTAATATTTGATGAGTTTATCATCTTCATAACATCACAATAACAGCAAGACAACATTCGCACAAACACATCAACACTTAAATAATTACGGGTGTAACTAACACATCGTTGATTCATGTGTCACGACTAGAATCTAGACCACAGACGAGACCGGCGTCGTTGACCTCTCAGAGGTCGCAGACAAGCCTACTTACGTCATTCTTACTTCATCTAGGTTAATTTTAGCGGAAAATTTGAAAATTTTTGTTTCTTAATATACTTGTTAAACATTCTTATCATTTCATAATTGTTCACCATCAACCATCTAACATTAAGAGATAAGCAACTGAAAGAAATAGTTCAATAAGTATTAGGTGTATAACTGCCAAAATGGCACCAATACAAAGTCTGAATAAAAACAAGAAAGAAACGGTAGTGGAACATGCTCCACTAGATCAACTCTAAAACTAATCTAGAATATAAAACAGTAGCATCCTCGAAAGCATGAGGACCTACCAACTCCGGATGAATGCTGGACGTCCGGATAACTGCAACAATGATCCTGTAGCTCTATCGTCCACCTGTGCCTGCACCTAAAATAGTATAGTTGTATAGGGTTAGTACACACTTGTACTAAGTATGGGTATATGCAAGCACACACCAAGAACATGCATGAGAAAAGATCGCTCTTTCCTAACAACATGAATATAGAATCAGTGGACTTGCCAAATTAAGATTAGGAAAATTAGTGAACCTTCCAAATTTGGATTAGGAAAGTCAGTGGGCTTTCCAAATTTGGATTAGGAAAGTCATGCCATTAGAGTAACATGCATCATTATAAACATCATATTGCACACAGCACACAACATCTTACATATAGCACATATCATAGCACATAACATATAACACAGAGCTTCTTTCATATCGTTCATTCATATGCCATGAGACCTTGGAATCATGGACTTGATATTAAGACTTTCCAAAATGAGGGCTCAACATATGGGACCTCAACTAGGGAGTATTCATTAGCAAACACAGAGTCTTCTTCGTAATTCATACGTACTCTATTTCATTTCATTTATAGGCCAGTGTAACCACCAGCTATACCTAGGATGTAGTTTAAGAATTTCATTAGGTTCGTTGTGCAATTACCAAGAATGACCTAATGTCATTACTTGAATCTAACTCACCTTTTGATTATCCTATCCTAACACCTTTGGTATCATTCATTTTATTATGTGCATCATTTGAGGCTGGCCTCACTCATTCATTGGGAACTTTAACTTTAACCGACATAGATCATGTGAACATCATGAAATCCAGTGTCTCCCCCTTGTCGAAAAGAGGTGGAATCACCGGCCAAAGTGACCCAAAACATGCTAGCGTACATGGGAATTTAACCCCGCCAGATCCCTATATTGGCTGTATTGGTTCGAAGACTAGGAGATATAATGAGACCCATACACGACAAGCCAGACAGTCTCATCTCATGAGAGTTACGTGAACCTCTGCCATTCCCAAAAGAAGGCATCACCGCTCATAGCTAGCCTATTGGTGCTCAGTATAAAGTTCCATTTCATTCATCTCATACGTCATGGAAGCTGGCTTCCAGTATGAGGACATCATAGCTCATTAGATGATTTCTCATCTCATCATTAGTATTAAGTGTGTTAAGCTCAATACCTTCATTAGAGTGTTCATAGAGACTGGTCTGTTCATTATCTTACACTCTCATAGGTGAGTACGTATTGGTAACATTTACTTAGGCTCATTTGAGATTGCTCTCATCATTTACATTAGCCTTATATCATGTTGTCACCACATTCATTATCATTAGCACCTTTGCTTTTCATAGTTACTCACCTCTTATTACGTGAATGTTCATTTCATCATATGCCAATGCACTTGGCCATTTAGTTTGTTTCACACCCTCACTTAACCCTTCTAGAGTTTCATCATTTCATTGTTCATTTCATCATTTCATTGTTCATCTCATCATATACCAATGCACTTGAACATTTAGTGTATCATACACTCATACTTAACTCTTCTAGGGTTCATCATTTCATTACATACCTCTTAGTTCACTTACTTTTGAATGTATGTTAGACTTATGTGCCTATACATACAAGCCATGAGGCTTCATTCATATTTCGTCTAAGTGATTCATATCTTTCTAAGATTATGTGATACAAGACTTATGCATCTTGTATGTATGCCAAGATCTTGATTTCGATCTAAGTATGTGGCATTATTCTTGGATATTTTGTTCACGTATGACTTATGTATCAATACGGAAGTTTGGGCAAGGAAACCCAATTTCGAGTCACTTGGATATCATTTACATTTTTCATTGATTTTATTTTTAATATTCATAACATTATAACTCTAGATTAAATCCCAATATTAATATCGTATTATTAATTTTCTACTTAGTTTTTCTCTTAAGTTGGCCAAAGGGTTGTGGGTTCGAACCCCCACAACCCCTTTTTATTTTTCCTTAAATTCTCCTTGTCCCAATTCGCCTAAACCAAGAGGTTGTGGGATCAAACCCCCACAGCCTCTTGTATTTTCCTTAAATTTTTGCTGGGATAGGGAGGTTGTGGGTTCGAACCCCCACAGCCTCGTTATTTAATTCTTTAATTTCACTGAGGGCTTGGGAGGTTGTGGGTTTGAACCCCCACAACCTCCTATCTTGTTTTTAATTTAAATCTTCCTTAACTAGGCACCTTTGCTGTGAGGTTGTGGGATCGAACCCCCACAGCCTCACTTTGTTTCTTAATTAACGTTTGCCTCCTCCTTTTCCAGCCTTGATGTTGTGGGTTCGATTCCCACGCCTCACGTTTTCTTTTCTTTGTTTTCTCCCCTTTCGCGCGTGCCTGGAGGTCGTGGGTTCAAATCCCACACCTCCCATTTATTTGTTTAATTATTTATCTCCTCTTTCTCCTCCAGTTCGCGAGTTTGATTCCCCCAGCCCCCTCTTTCTTTTCCCTTGTTGCGAAATCCAGTAGCCAAGGGTGAGGTCACAAGTTGTGGCCTCACCTCTTTAAAAAGGTATTAAATTTCCAGATCTCTTTGTTAAGCTTTAGTCTAAAATTATTATTGCTTAGTTGCTGGAAATTTTGGTCACTTTTCAACCCATTTTTCATCCACGTTTTCACTTGATTCATAGAGTGCATTCACACATCATTTTAACACGTTTTTAGGTGTATCTTTTATAGATTTATTTGGCTAAAAGATTGTTATTCAATCAACCACATTTCATCACAATGAACATCACTTTGTGCATAATTTTAGCACATAAAATACAAGAAATACATATCTTACACATCCCCAAAACAGTGGCCAAAACACACTGCCAAACGTGCACACACACACCTCCTTTTTCGATCACACCTTGATTGTCATCTTTGTGATTTCACGCACATACACATATTCACTTTCAATACAAGAACATCATACATGCCTAAATCTACCAGCACAAAATACCCAACCTACGAAATCATTTGGGAGCTAGTGACAAGGACATGCAACAGGGAACAACCTTAGTTTCGGAGTGAATATATTGAATCGTAAGGGGCCTCTTGGGAAAGGTACCAAGAGAGAAGAAACCCATACCTTAATTTTCTTGTTCAAACGTGAAGTTGCTGCCCAAAATCCTCTCCAAATTTCAGTCCAAACCTCCTTAAGTTTAACCACCAACTCGACGGAATCTTCTCTTTGCCTTAATGTTTTTGGTTACATTCTTTTTCTTAAAATTTCATGTGAGTTCTTCAAGTGTGAAGAACTCTTAATATTATTTGAGTTCTTGAAGTTGTTTTGGCAGAAACAAACGTGAGAGAGGTGATGAAATGTGAGAGAGATTGTGAGAGAGTGAAACGTGTGAAGTTGTATAGGCTTATATAATGACTTAGTCAATTTAGGACACTCCTTAATAAATTAAAAATCTGATTCTTCCTTTTATTTTAAATTAGCTAGTAATTGATAAATATAAATTAATTACATTAATTTATCAATTTAAATAAAACCAATTTAAATCATTGCTTCCACCTATGTCCGAACCCGGGTGGAGCAAGACTCCACTTCAAGAGCTCAATTTCGGCTCTCTCCCCAAATTACCCCTCCATTTTATTACATAATTAATTAATTATATATTTAGGGTAATTACGATATTACCCTTAGCCTTGTAAAAGACCATTTTACCCCTAGACCCTCAAAACTTAAAATTTCTTCTTTTTAAGTCCGGTAAAGACTCCTTCGATTAAATCTTTGTTTTCGAGAGCCTTACTTGGTTGGTTCCAACCTTTCCAAGCTCAACTAAATTCTCAAGTTAGTTGGCTTGGCCGTAGTAAGGGTTCTGAGGTCTGGTTCTACGCGTATCAATCTGTGTGAACCTTGGTCTAATCGTAAGCATTCTTGACACCTTAAACATTTCTTATCCTCTTCATTTTTATTTTTTTTGGGTTTACATCATGATTCAGGTTTTAAGCACTTAACTTTATACGATCACAACTTCATAGGTTAATCGACATTCATAATTCAAGAACATTACACATAAGATCATCCATCACCATATACCAACAACATGATCTCTAACCTATTCAACATTGAATCGAAAAGGATACTAGGGACAAAGGAGTTCAACGAGAACACGGGAACAACCCTAGTTTTCAAGATGTTTAAATCGTTGGAAAGAAAGTTCTCTTGGAGAAAGAAGTCCAGGAGAGAAACCCATACCTTGAGTAGAATTTAATCTACGAAGACCACCTCGAACGAAACCTTGAAATCGCCTAAGAACGTCTATGCACTTTTTCGTTTTAGCGTTCTTTGTTTACTGCTTCGTTCTTGCGTTTTTGTTCTAAGTGTTTTTATCGTGAATGATTAGGTTTAGGAACTTACTTTGACTTAGTCAACTAAGTCTATTTTAGTAAATTAACCAACTAATTAGTAAATTACTAAAACGCCCTTCCTAAATTGAGTAAACATAGGAAGATGTTGACTTTGACCAAAATTTGGAAATCATTATTGACCTTTGTTTCGGTAAACATTTTGACTTTTAATTAATTAATTACATTCTTAATTTAATTAACTTAGGGACCTAGGGAAATTACTAAAATACCCCTAAGTCTTTGGGACCATAGTTAACCCTTTTGGACCATCCTAGGTTAGGTACTAGGTTGTCCCCTTAACTAGTACTAGGTTCCACCCGATTTGTCCTACGTTGTCGGGTGCATTAGGGGGTCCAATTCGGTTAGTCCTAGGTTAGTTGGCTAGTTAGGATAGTTGGTTAGGACTTAGAGTTAGTTAAGTTGGTTGGTCCCACATTGAGGGACCCGCCCGTGCGTTTCATGCCTAACCACCCTAACAGAATTTGGTTAGGGTGGTTCCGTGGTCTCCCTTGGCCGCTTCCTTCACGTGTGTTGCCTATGTTCTTGCACATGGGTTTTTTGCACTTTACTAACTAATTTATCTTGATGGCTAATTTGGGAATGTTTACCTATTGTCCCAAGGACCATCACCATGTCCTTGGGCACTGCTTAATCTACATGATCATGTGTCATGGTATCTAGGCTTGACACTTGGATGCCTCATATCTTTTGTGAGTTGGACGACATATATTTTATTAGCTTAGTGTCTTCATTGCAGGTACATTTCTTAAACATAATCTTGGATTGGGGTATGACAACCCAAAAAGTATATCTCATATTCATATATAGAAAATTGCTAATATCTTTAGCCAATTTTTTTCTATACTATGCCTAATATTTCTCAATATTGGGCATTGGGGTGCCTATGTACCCCTAATAGGCTACCATAAGGTCATACTGGGATCTTCATTAGACATATGATTTTCCTAAACGTTACATTATCCCCCCCTTAGGAGCATTCGTCCCCGAATGACACTTACACATCATTTAAACAAAGAGGGTAATTTTTCGAAAGTTACTTTATCATGCTTAAACTTTTCTCTTTTGTGAATATCTGATTCACACTTATTTGGATTATGCATAACATTCAAGCTTATCTGATATCTTCAGGCAGACTTGATCACCCACCTTAAATTCAAGATCTCTCTTTCGGTTATCTGCATAGGATTTCTGAAGACTATAAGCAGTAGCCAATCTATCCTTAATCATCTTCACCTTCTCCACACCCTCATGCATGATCTCGGGACCAAGGATGGCCGATTCTCCTACTTCGAACCAGCTGATCAATGTTCTACATCTTCAGCCATATAATGCTTTGAAAGGTGCCATTCCAATACTAGAATGGTAGCTATTAATGTAAGAGAACTCTATCAGCGGAAAGTGATCATCCCAACTCCCCTTGAAGTCAATAACACATGCTCTCAACATGTCTTCAAGGGTCTGGATGGTACGTTGTACTTGCCCATCTGTCAGAGGATGGAAAGCAGTACTAAGCTTCACCTGTGTACCCAAACTTTTCTGGAAATATTTCCAAAAATAAGAAGTGAATTGAGCCCCTCTGTCCGAAATAATAGATAGAGGAATCCCATGTCATCTTACTATCTTATCTATATAAAGCTTGGCATAGTCTTCGGCCTTGAAGGTAGACTTCACAGGTATGAAGTGAGCGGACTTGGTCATTCTTTCAATAATAACCCAAATGGAATCATGTAGTTTCCTAGTCTTTAGCATACCAACCACAAAATCCATATTGATGGCCTCCCACTTCCATGTTGGGATCTCAATCGTCTGAATGAGACCTCCAGGCTTAAGGTGTTCGGCCTTAACCTGTTGGCAGTTCAGACATTCCTCCACGAACTAAGAGACATCTCTCTTCATGCCTTCCCACCAATAGAACTCTTTAAGGTCTTGGTACATTTTGGTGGCACCTGGATGGATGGAATATCGGGAATCATGAGCTTCTGCCAAATTAATTGACCTCAAATCATTCACATTGGCACACATAATCTATTCTGATATCTGAGTATGCCATCTCCACCTAACAAGAATGACTCATTCAACTTACTCAATACCGAGTCTTTCAACTCCATCGGTACTGGGTTAAGGTGTTGATTGGGTTTAACATCTACAACAAATGAGGATTCGGAACTTGAGTGAACCGAAACACCCCCACTTTGTGCATCTGTCAGCCGTACACCCAATCTTGCCAATTGGTGCACCTCTTTAACCATCTCCTTCTTCTCATCATAAATATGTGAAACGCTGCCCATGCTCAGTCTGCTCAATGCATCGGCCACCACATTGGCCTTACCTGGGTGATAGTACACACTCATGTCATAATCCTTGAGAAGTTCTAGCCATCTCCTCTGATGAAGATTCAACTCCCTCTGCGTGAATACATACTGAAGACTCTTATGGTCAGTATACACATCAACATCTACACCATATAAATAATGTCTCCACATCTTCAACGCAAAGACAAACCGGCTAGTTCAAGATCATGAGTAGGGTAGTTCGTTTTGTTGATTTTCAATTGTCTTGATGCGTATGCAATCACCTTACCATTTTGTATGAGAACATATCCCAAACCTACTCGGGAAGCATCCCAATATACCACATACCCTCACCACTTCTCGGCAATGTCAACACTGGGGCCGAAGTGAGTCGGTCCTTGAGTTCTTAAAAACTCTTTTCACATTTCTCGGACCACTCAAACTTCGTCTTCTTCTTTGTCAATGCGGTCAATGGTTCATCAATAGTGGAACACCCTTCCACAAACCTGCGATAATAATTGGCTAAACCCAAAAAGCTCCGAATATTTGTAGGAGTAAGGGGTCTTGGCCAATTCTTCACCGCCTCAACATTCTTAGGATCAACTTCAACACCTTGTTCGATCACAACATAACCAAGAAAGGTCGCTGATCTCAACTAGAATTCACATTTGCTGAACTTTGCATACAGCTGATGTTCCTTGAGTACTTGCAATGTCTTTCTTAAGTGTACCTCATGCTCTTCCTTAGACTTAGAGTATATGAGAATGTCATCTATGAATACTATGACAAAGTAATCAAGGTACTCACGGAAGACCCTATTCATAAGGTCCATAAACGCGGCTGGTGCGTTAGTGAGACGGAATGACATAACCAAAAACTCATAGTGCCCATATCTAATACAAAAAGCCGCCTTAGGGATGTCTTCTTGCCTCACTTTAAGATGATAGTAGCCTGACCGAATGTCTATCTTGGAAAAGAAACTTGAACCTTGGAGTTGGTCAAACAAATCATCGATTCTGGGAAGAGGGTACTTATTCTTTATAGTAACTTTGTTGAGTTGCCGATAATCGATGCACATTCTAAGGGTTCCATCTTTTTTCTTTACGAACAACACTGAAGCACCCCATGGGGATAAGCTCGGCTGGATGAAACCCTTATCAAGTAGATCTTTTAACTACAGCTTCAACTCTTTGAGTTCAGCTAGTGCCATCCTATACGGGGGAATAGAAATTCTCTTGGTTTTGGGATCTAAATCAACACCAAAGTCAATCTCACGTTCAGGAGGGACTCGTGGTAAATCCTCCGGAAAGACATCTGGGAACTCATTCACTATTAGCACAGAATCTATGGAAGGGACTTCTTGATCTAAGTCATTGATCTAACTAAGTGGTATAAATACCCCTTATCTATCATCTTATTGGCCTCTAAGTTTGAAACAATTTGGTCGACTGGACTTGAACCACGCCCTTCCCATTCCAGTTCTAACTCATTTGGAAACTGAAACCTCACTACCCTGTTTCGACAGTCTATTGTGGCATAACACTTGTGAAGCCAATCCATACCCAAGATTATGTCAAAATCGAGCATGGCTAACTCCACTAGATCAGCGTGAGTCACTATATCAAGGACGTGAATTGGGCAATTTTTGTACACTTTCTCAGCTCTAATGTCGTCCCCTATGGGAGTACTTACTAAAATTGGATCATGCAAGATTTTAGGAAGCAGATCAAATCTACTATGTATCAACGGAGTGACATATGATAGAGTGGATCATGGATCTAACAATGCATACACAGGGAAAGTAAACACATGCAACGTACCCGTGACTACATCAGCTGACTTCTCTTGCTCTTCTCTACCTTTCAGTGCATAGAACTTGTTCCTCTTGGGAGGTTCGCCTGCATCATTTGCATTCGGCCGAGGATGAGCATTAACCTTGGCTTGATTATTCACTTGAGGACAGTCTCGTACCATGTGTCCACTTTTGCCACACCCAAAATAGGTGTTAGTACCTACCAAACAAGCATCTCCATGCGAACGCCCACACTTACCACAAAGCCTGTTGGTTCACTGGACGTTACGGTCATTGCCATTTCTGGGGCCAGAGGTATTCACCTTATCTCTTCAATTACCTGAAGGAGCGGAGTTACCTGAGTGCCTGTTAAACTTAGGCCTGTTTTGGACTCCAAATGAGCCCCTACCCGAGCCCAAACTAGGCTGGTCTGCTGCCTTAGTCTTCTTGCCTTCGTGAATTTGCCTCTTGCGGCAGCTCTCCTCTACTTGCTGAGCATGTACCATCAACTTGCCCAGATCCATATTGTCATGCAGTATGGCTGCCTAACAATCTTCCACCAGATCCTCAGATACGCCAGTAATGAATCTGATCATCTCATCCCTGCTATTTGCCCCCCACAGAAGAAGTATACTTTAACAACTTCACAAATTTCAAGGAATACTCCTTGACAGACATACCTCCTTGTCTTAGGTTGATGAACTCTTCAACATTGGCTTCTCTCTGCTCCCTTGGGAAGAACCTCACCAGAAAAGCAGTCTTGAGAACATCCCAAGTGATGGTAACATCTCCTCCAGCTCGGCCATCAGCTCACATCCGGTACCAAACCTGTGCCACATCCTTGAGTTGATATGCAGTAAACTCAGCCTTTGCCTCCTCATCAACTCCCATGGCACACAGAATCTTGTGGACCTCATCTACGAACTCTTGAGGATCCTCGCTGTCCTTGGACCCGTAGTACACTGGAGGATTCATCCTGGTGAAGTCCCTCAGCCTGCTAGCCATGGTACTAGCATGCGGGTTCTCTCTGGGAGCACCCACTCTCGCGGCTTGAGCCGTGATGGATTGAGCCTGAGTCATGATGGCCCGTGCCATCTACAACAAAGCATTCCTCACTTCACCATCTGTCAGCCTATCTGGGTTGACAGGCACTTGTTCAGCAGCAGCTGGGGCTTGAGGAGGAGCATGATTCCCTCCCGCAGCTGCTTCCTCAACTCTCCTTGCGGCATTCAATCTTGTGTTCATTTTCTACACGTATACACAAGAAGAGAGTTAGATCCTCAAAATTACATAAAAAGACACAACTCTACATGGCACAATAAAGAGTAGAAGAAGGGAGAATTTCCTATCATCGCGTAGTCTCTAAGTCATGATTATGGCGCACTTCACAACCATAAGCTAGAAACTACGTAACGTGGTTGTGTTGAGCTTTAGATCTTAGGTAATTTAACCGCATGCTCTGATACCAAGTTTGTCACGAACCGGATTCTTGAATCCTAATCTCCACCAGCGTCGTTGACCTCTCAGAGGTCGCAGACAAGCCTCATCTTGCATTCATCACATTCATCTATTTAAATTTGCAGAAAATTTAAAACTTTTATATGTATGAAGTTTACTTAGACTTCAATAATCATTACATATTTACATCATATACTAAGCACAACATAAGAGAACAACCATCTTTCATAAAGAATCAATTCAAAACTGAAGATGAATATATCATAAATAGTTTACCAAACACGGCCTTATTACAAAGTTTCGAAATGAAAGTACAAAAGAAATTCTAGGGACATCATCTACTATCTATGTATAAAACTAAGGCTAGACTAAATTGTAGCATCCTCGAAATCAAGAGTACCTACCAAATGGTTTGGAGAAACGCTGAAGTCCAAACCGCTGCTAGTGTCGTCAATCTGCCCTCTAACCTGTACCTATAAAAATAGTAAATAGTAGGGGGTTATTACAACACTTGTACTAAGTATGGATGTATGAACACATACACATAAAGCTAAGCATGATCAATGAAAGCTCTTCCTAAGCAACATGCCATTTTTGGAAAGTCTAGTCATTAGACTTTCCTAATTCGTTTGTTGTGAATTGTAGTATGAATATGATGTATTTTAATGCATTCAAAGCACACAACTCATTGTCTATATGATTAGAAGACATTAGTATCATCAACATAATTTTAGAACCACTCGAGCGAAGATTGGAAATTTTGATCATCCAAGCCCGAGAGCTCCTTTTTGGGGACAGTTTATTTTTCAGTCTTCTTCTTCTTCCTGTTATATAGTTCAATAATTCCTTTAGTCTATGTTTTACTTACAAGTTCAATGATTCATTGTAGTCCCATACCCACAATGAATCGATGTAAGTAATCCAAGGACTAAGGAATGATTTCCCTACCTTATAGTGAGTCATTCTTTACATATCATCCTTAGGTGTTAATGAGACTAGTCTCACACATTCTAACACCTTCATTCGTGAGTAATCTTTTAACATAGTAGCTGAGGTGTAAGTGATACTTGTCTCACTTTCTTTAACACCCCATTCTGATCACTTACTTAGTTTACACCCCTTGAATTATGTTATAACTCATGTTACTTCTTTACTTTAGTGAAGTAGTTTCATTTCATCGTTATGGGTGATAAGCACTTCTTTCAATGAGTTACATATGTTCATAGTTCATTCTTTTAGAGCATGTTGGGAGTTGTCCCATTGAATGGCATACCGTTGGTTATGGATTCATTGAACTACTTTAGATGTTCTTATTCATTTGGCATTCCAACATTTTAGTCATATAAGATAGTATAGGGTATATTGGCACTTGTCCCATTGATTGGAATACCCTTAGTTATGGATTCATTTTCTTATGTTGGTCATGCTTAATTTGACATTACATTATATTGTGCACATAAGATTGGTGTATATTTAGTATTGGCCTAGAAAATTTGGAAATGACTTCATAGACAATTTATTGGCACAAGCCAAACATTCATTCAAATATAGTTTCATGAGATTCTAATTAGCCAATTTTTCCATCATTATTTATACAATAACGTAAGCCAATTCCATCAACTTTTGGGCAAGACATTGTTAGCCATTTTATTGGCATAAACCAAACATTCATTCAACTTATCATTTCATGGAGATCTTTTTAGCAAACCTTATAACATAACTTTAGGCATAACGTTTTTAAACATCTTGGACAGCATAATATGATCATTTAACGAACACAACATCATCAACAAGTCATATTGACAGTAGGTATGCACAACAGACCGTAATCATCTTCATACATAACATTTTCGGACACATATTAGCATAGTATATTTCTTTTAACCAATCTTAGTTCATGACTTTAGGGTAACGTTTTAAAGACATATTGGACAGCATCATATTAATATTTGATGAGTTTAGCATCTTCATAACGTCACATTAACAGCAATACAACATTCGTACAAACACATCAACACTTAAATAATTACTGGTGTAACTAACACATCGTCGATTCATCATTCACGTTTTAAGCACTAAACTTTATACGATCACAACTTCATAGTTTAATCGACATTCATAATTCAAGAACATTACACATAAGATCATCCAGAACCACATACCAACAACATGATCTCCAACCTATTCAACATTGAATCAAAAAGGATACTAGGGACAAGGGAGTTCGACGAGAACACGGGAACAACCCTAGTTTTCAAGATGTTTGAATCATTGGAAAGAAAGTTCTCTTGGAGAAAGAAGTCCAGGAGAGAAACCCATAACTTGAGTAGAATTGAATCTACACAGACTACCTTGAATGAAACCTTGAAGATACCTTGAAATCGCCTAAGAACGTCTATGCACTTTTCCGTTTTAGCGTTCTTTGTTTACTGCCTCGTTCTTGTGTTTTTGTTCTAAGTGTTTTGATCGTGAATGATTAGGTTTAGGAACTGACTTTGGATTATTCAACTAAGTCTATTTTAGTAAATTAACCAATTGATTATTAAATTACCAAAACACCCTTCCTAAGTTGACTAAACGTAGGAAGATCTTTACTTTGACCAAAATCTGGAAATCCGCATTGACCCTTGTTTCGATAAATATTTTGACTTTTAATTAATTAATTAAATCCTTAATATAATTAATTTAGGGACCTAGGCAAATTACTAAAATACACCTAAGTCTTTGGGACCATAGCTAACCCTTTTGGACCATCCTAGGTTAGGTACTAGGTTGTCCCCTTAACTAGTACTAGGTTCCACCCGATTTGTCCTAGGTTGTCGGGTGCATTAGGGGTCCAATTCGGTTAGTCCTAGATTAGTTGGCTAGTTAGGATAGTTGGTTTGGACTTAGAATTAGTTAAGTTGGCTGGTACCACATGGAGGGACCCGCCCGTGCGTGTCATGCCTAAGCGCCCTAACCGAATTCGGTTAGGGTGGTTCCGTGGTCCCCCTTGGCCGGTTCCTTCACGTGTGTTGCCCATGTGCTTTCACATGGGTTTGTTGAACTTTCCTAACTAATTTATCTTTATGGCTCATTTGGGAATGTTTACTTATTGTCCCAAGGACCCTCACCATGTCCTTGGGCACTACTTAATATATATGATCATTTTAATTGATTATGTGCCATGGTATCTAGGCTTAACACTTGGATACCTCATACCTTTTGTGAGTTGGACGACATATATTTTATTAGGTTAGGGTCTTCATTGCAGGTACATTTCTTAAACATAATTTTATATTGGGGTATGACAACCCAAAAAATATATTTCATATTCGTGTATAGAATATTGGCTAATATTTCTTAGACAATTTTTTTCTACACTATGCCCAATATTTCTCAATATTGGGCATTGGGGTTCCTATGTACCCCTAATAGGCTACCCTAAGGTCATACTAGGATCTTCATTAGACATATGATTTTCGGGAACGTTACACAACCTATGGGCCGTAGGTCAAGTTACGCCCCGTAGATGATAGTCGTAGATGGGAAGGCAAGGAATTGCTCAAAATTAGGGAATTCATGACCAAGTGTGGAACCATATTTGCAACTTATGAACCATAGATTGATGTACATACCGTATTGTTGCTCCGTCAAATCATTTAGAGAATTGTTTCGAGTACCTAATGCTTAAAAGTCTAAGTGTGGAGCTACGTAGAGGAGTTAAGAACCGTAGATTGCCTTACGGTCCGTACTGTTGGATCGTCCAATATGACACAGATGTTGAAGATTTTGAATATTTAAAAATTCCCTAAGTTTTGAGCCACGGAAGGGACCTATGCACCGTAGATTAACTTACGGATCGTAGGGCAGTGTCGTAGATTGAAGACGCATCCTGAAACTTTATTTCCTTATTTCATTTCCTTTTAAGTTAGGACTTATTTTTCTATATAAGGCATGTAAACCTCGTTTTTGGAGATTAGACATTATTGTTCTCGTTTAGCTCTTGCCTTTGGGAATTAATATTGCAAACTTTGGCAAATATTGATTTCTAAAGCACGTTTTGAAGATTTTGGCTTTGCAACTCAAGTTGAAATTCTGGTTTAATTCTTCTTATTATGTAAGTTCAAGATTTCTTCCACTAAATCACTAAATATTGATCGTGCTAATATGGATAACTAAATTCATAACTAGGAGTGTGTGAACCATGAGTGATTAACAAAGTATGAGTAGTAATTAAGCAATTGTTGAATAGTGTTACTGCACGAATTCTTAACTCTTTCGTTTGGAAGTCTTTTTAACGTGTGCATGCATTTGAAATCACCTTGTTGCTACTTGCCAAACCAAGAAGGTAGTTAATAAGAAAAGAATTATCAACATAGATTTAGTGTGATACTATTGAATAGTCTAATGTCAATTGGTTCGAGGGTGAAAACTAAGACATACATTGATGTGATGTCTAATATAAAGTAAAAGTAAGGGTTAGTAAATTATACACACGTAACCGAACCAAGGTGCAAGGTGAAATTATTTATATGGCAGACAAAGAATTTAAAGACACCTAACTTATCACTTTGCAAGTAATACACTAGGAAGGGATTGCTTTTACTAGGATTAGTGTTTTATGAGCTTACGGAGAACACTTATGCCCTAGTTACTTTCTCATCTAAATAACAACTAAAGTTTGAATCTTTCTCACTGATTACTTATACGATTTCAAGAATTTGATTCACAAATCCCCCTATTTAATTACTTGTTTTCGGAAATACATTGGCTAAACGAATATAATCGTTAGTTATGTTTAAGTCCAAAGCATTTTCCTTGGGGATCAACCCCAACCTATAAGTTGGGGTCTTTACTTGATAAAGATACCTTATGTTTCTTCAGGGCGGTGTAATTTGGGAGTATCAAATTTTGGCGCTACTACCGGGGAATTTGGCTTTTAGATTAAGTTTAAATACATTATTGAAACTTATTCAAATATTTCTTAATTTTAATTTTTCTTTTGTTTTTTTTCAATCTTAGGTTCCATCTCTAGTGTATGCCAAGTACACGGAGTCAAGAAGAACCACTTACTCCTTATGACTCAGAGCTGAATAGAACATTGCGGAGAATGAATAATGAAGGAGTACATATTCACCCTATTGGATGAGAATTAGGTGATAGTTATGGTTGCAGCCTCCGAGGGCCGTCGATGAGAATAATCAGGCTCCAGCTGAAAATTGACTAGGATATGCATTGAGGGTACATGAGCCACCAGGGCCACGACCACATAACAACTACAGGGTAAACTTTAACATTGTTAATTCTGATGGACATCTTGTTCTACCTCCTCTACAACTAGCTCATACCTTTGTGGTGCCTAGTAGTTTGATGTAGATGCTCACAGTGAGACTTATTTGTAGGGTTGGCATTGAAAGATCCTCATGCTCACATAGACAAGCTTAGGGTGGTTTGAAAAAGTTGTGTAGGTCAACCAGACTGGGACATGAATGGTATCGGATTGCGAGTATTTTTAATATCATTGACCAGCGATGCAGCTTTTTGGTTAATGAGTTTCCTTACAACTAAGTCTATACATGGGAGTAATTGGCAGATGCGTTCTTAGCAAAATTATTTCCAGTATCCAAGAAGTTGAACAAAAAGGATAAGATAAAAAAGTTTGTGGTACTACTTGGAGAGTTTGTGAGTAGTTGTAGGGACCGATTCACTGCCTTCATAAGAAGTGTTCCGAATCACCGCATTGATGATGAGTCACTAAAAGAATATTTCTACCGAGGGAAGGATTACAACAGTAAGGCAGTCCTTGATTCTATTGTTGGTGGTTCGTATGGTGAATGCACTTTTGAGATGATTGTAAAGAAACTAAAGAAGATCTCCTGGAATAGCAAAGCGTGGAGCACTAGAAAGTCGGATACTGGGAGAAACACATCTGCAGTCTAAGCCACAACTAACCAATCCACTGATGATATTCATGAGGTGATGGCGCAGATGAGAATGGAATTGGGGTTTGTATTGAAGCATGTGACAAGAGGTACGAGAAGGTAAATGTTGTGAACTATTTGACTAGAAACCCACCACCGGCTGAGGAATATTACTATGAAAATGATGCTTATGACGTGATTGATCAGACTGGGGGTTTCGACCAAATGCCCAAGATTCCAACATGGATAATTGGAACCAAAGTCAAGGAAACCAAGGTCGAAACTATGGAAACTACAACCGAGATGGTAAATGTGTTTGGGATGTGAAGTACAATAGCGATAACAACTACAATCGGAAAAACTATGGTAATAGAAATGATAGGGTTGGACCTTATATTCCTCCTCAAAATTGGGAATCTGGTGCTAGGAAAACTAGAGGTAATATGTCACGTATTGATGATATGATGCAGAAGATGATTAGAATGTTCGATGCGACTGATGAGAATGTGAAGGAGATGCGGAATGACTTGTCTCGTATTGGTCAAAAAGTTGATTCCCACTTAGTGTCAATAAAGCATATTGAGCAGCAAAGGACTTATTTGTCTACCACAGTGAACCCACACCAACATGGAACTCTTCCAAGATACTCCATCCAGAATACAAAAAATGATGGGCATTGTAATTCAGTCACTACTCGCGGGGGCAAGCAAACCATGGATCCACCTATGCCATCTAGGGTGGAAACCGAGACTAGTTGAGATGATGATTTGGTTGAGATGAGTGGAGAGTCTAATAATGTGACAGAGAAAGAGGTGGTGGTAATTGAGAATGTTGTTCCTATAACTAGACCTCCGCCTCCCTTCCTATTGAGGTTGGTGAAGAAGATCGAACAACGAAAATACCAACGGTTTTTTACTATGTTGAAGTAGTTTTCTATCCATGTTCTGTTGAACGAAGCTTTGGAGAAAAGTTTTGGGTATGCTAAGTTTCTGAAAGCATGGTGAAAAAGAAGAGGTCTGTGATTTGCAAAGATGATGATAGGTTACAACATTGTAGTGTTATTCCTGCAAGGTCCTCAGTGCAGAAAAAGGAGGATGTTGGTGCCTTCACTATCCCATGTACCATTGGGTTATTGCACTTCCTAAGGTATTGTGTGATCTTGGTTCTAGCATAAATCTCATGTCGTTGTCCATTCATAAGAAGTTAGGATTAGGAGATCCAAAACTAACCACGATGTGGTTGCTCATGGCCCATAGAACTGTGAAGAGTCCCATTGGTGTACTCCATGATGTTCTACTGAAAGTGAAGTCATTCATTTTGTTATTCTTGATTGTGAGGTTGACTTTGAGGTTCCTATCATTCTTGGGAGACCATTCCTTCCCACATGGCATGCTTTGGTCGATATGGAAAAAAGGAAGATGAAGTTCAGACTCAGCAATGAAGAAGCAACGTAACATTCACTAATTGTAGGTCCATGAAGAAGAGTTGTGAGATTAAATGGGTATCTGCTATAAAAAATAGAGTTGTAGGTGAATCCGAGGTGCAGATTGAAAAAAGACTGGGTGTTGAGGCATTAGAAGCAGTCATCATGAACTTTGAGAGTGATTTCATTGAATAGTATGATGAGTTGGTTGCCACATTTTATATGTGTGAATATCGTTTGAAGCCAAAGAAGTTGGAGTTAGATATGAAGAATCGTAAGTCTCCACTTACGAGATTGTCTATTGAGGAGGCCCCTAAATTTGAGCTCAAGGATCTAGTACCACATTTAAGGTATGTATTCTTGGGTATATATGAGACTCTACCAGTCATCATTGCGGTAGAATTATATGGACGACAAGTAGAGTGTTTACTATCGGTGTTGAAGACATTTAAATGAGCTATCGGGTGGACTATTACAGACATTGCTGGGATCCCTCCCGATATTTATTCTAACAAAATCAAACTCATGCCAGATCACAAGCCTAGTATCGAGCACTAGAGAAGACTAAATCCGTCTATGCAAGATGTAATTAAAAAGGAGATCATCAAATGGTTGCATAATAAAGTTATCTATCCCATTGCATATAGAAGTTAGGTATGTCTTGTTCGGTGTGTGCCTAAGAAGGCTGGTATTACTTTGGTGACTAATGAGAGAAACATGTTTTTCCCGATGCGGCCTTTGACCAAATGGATAGGCTGCATAGACTACTGGAAATTGAACGCTTAAGAAAGAGAAGGACCATTTTCCTATTCCATTCATGGACCATATGTTAAATAGACTTGTGGGTAAGGGTTGGTATTGTTTTCTTCATGGTTATTTGGGTTACAATCAAATCTCTATAGCCTAGGAAGACCAAGAGAAGACTGCCTTCACTTGCCCTTATAGATCCTTCGCCTTCAAACGCATGCCATTTGGGTTATGCAATTTTCCGACGACTTTCTAGCGTTGTATGTAGTAGATTTTCTCTAATATGGTAGATGAAACTATTGATATATTCATGGATGATTTCTCTGAGGTAGGTGACTCGTTTGATCGATGTTTGAAAAATTTGGCTAAGAGTATTTAAAAGGTGTGAAGAATATAATTTGGTGCTAAATTGTAAGAAGGGTAACTTTATGGTAAAAGAAGGTATAGTGTTAGGGCATCAGATCTCTAAGAAAGGTATTGAGGTTGATAGAGCTAAAGTTGAGGTAATAGAAAAACTTCCCCCACCTATCTCCATTAAAGGTGTGTGAAGTTTTCTTGGGCGTGCTGGATTTTATAAGAGATTCATAAAATATTTCTAAAAAACTGCACACCGTTGTGCAAACTACTTGAAGAGTAGAGTAAGTTTGACTTTGATTATGCTTGTCTGAGAGCCTTTGGACAGTGAAATAAGAAGTTGTCTCTGCTCCCATCATTATTGCACCAGATTTGGGGGGAACGGTGTGATGTCATGTGTGACACAAGTGGGGTATCGCTTGGCGTAGTATTGGGGCAAAGACGTGAGAAGATACTTCACCCGACTTACAATGTAAATAAAGACCTAAACGCAGCCCAGAAGAATTACACCATAATTGAGCAAGATCTTCCTGATGTGGTGTTTGCATTTGAGAAATTTTGATCTTGGTACTGAGGTCATAGTGCATACTGACCATTCGGCATTGAGGTATTTTTTGGCTAAGAAGGATGTAAAATCGCGACTGATTAGATGGGTGTTATTGTTGCAAGAATTTTATTTTGTGGTGAAAGATAGAACGGGGATAGAGAATTAGGTTGATGATCACTTGTCTAGATTGGAGGATGAAGCTTTGCTCAAGCATGGCGAAAGGGCTTAAATTAATGATGCTTTTCAAGGTAAACATGTATTGGCGGCCTCTTAAGATTTAATTCCTTGGTTTGCTGACTTTGCTAATTATTTTTCATGTTATTTGGTGCCTCCAAATTTGTATTTTCACCAAAGGAAGAAGTTGATGCATGAAGTGAAGAAGTTATTTCTGATGAGCCTTACTTGTATCGTAGTTTTGTTGATGGGATTATTCATCGTTCTGTGCCCGAGGTTGATATGTTAAGTGTACTTTAGGCGTGTCATTCATCGTTTGTTGGTGGGAACCATAGTGGTAATCGGATTGCGCATAAAATCTTGTGGTGTGGATACTATTGCCCTACCATCCACCAAGATGCTCATGAGTTTGCCAAGTCTTGCGACAGTTTCCAATGAGAGGGTGGGATTTCAAAGAGGCAAGAGCCTCCTATGAATCTGATATTTGTGATAGAGTTGTTTGATGTATGGGGAATTGATTTTATGGGCCATTTGTGAGTTCACATGGGATCAAGTATATTTTTGTTGCAGTTGATTATGTATCAAAATGGGTGGAGGCAATTGCGCTCCCCAAAAATGAAGGAAAGAGTGTCACTGCATTCTTGAAAAACAATATCTTTTCCAGATTTGGTACCCCCTAGGGCAATTATAAGTGATGAAGGTTCTCACTTTGCAATAATTTTTTTAAAGAACTACTTGAGAAATATGGTGTCCACCACAATGTAGTCCCTCCTAACCACCCGTAGACTAATGGGCAAGTTGAGGTGTCCAAAAGAGAGATCAAGCAGATTTTGGAGAATATTGTGAATGACAATAGAACAGATTAGCCGAGAAAGCTTGATGATGTTTTATGGGCCTATCGCACTGCATACAACACTCCCATAGGTATGTCTCCATACGAGATTGTATATGGGAAGTCTTTCCATCTGCTAGTAGAGCTCGAGCATAAGGATATGTGGGTAATGAAGAAGTTGAATTCGGATTGGGGCTCCGCGTCTAATCAAAGAATGAATGACTTGAATATGCTTAATGAGTTTTTCTTTAAAGCATATGAAAGGGCAGCCTTGTAATCAGAGAAGATGAAGAAGTACCATGATCAAAGGATTGAAAAGAGAGATTTTTTTGTGGGGGATATTGTCCTTCTATTCAACTCTAGGATGTGCTTTTTTCTGAGCAAGCTCAAGTCCAAGTGGACCGGGCAATTCTTTCTCAAGCAAGTGTTTCAACATGGAGCAATGGAGCTCAAAAACAATGAGGGAACAAGGATAAAGATAAACAGGTAGAGTATCAAGATTTATCTAGGAAACGCGGAGAGTGTAAAAGAAGTGATTGATGCCTACTATCTTGATGAAGTCAAAGCAATGAAGAGGCCAGCGTGAAGCCGTGACGTTAAATCAAGCGCTGCTTGGGAGTCAACCCAAGGTGTAAAATCTAGCCAACGATTTCTTTATGTTTAGTACTTTTCTTTGTTTTTTAATTGTTTGTACTCAATTAGATAGGCATTTTAATGTTTTTTTAGTGTTGGTGTGCACAATGAAAAATCTAAAAAAAAAAGATCAGATGCAGAGGTCTACGGGCCCTATCTACGGTCTGTGGTTCAATCTACATACCGTAGATGGTGTCCGTAGATCCCAGGTAAGTGTATAATTTTTCTAAGTGAAGGTGATGTACGGTCTCAATCTATGAACCGTAGAACAAACTACGAACCGTAAGCGGGGTCTCGTAGGTCCAAACCCTAGTTTGCCCGCCTCGACCCGACTTCCTTTCAAATTAAAACCCCTCATTTTAAAGTCATTTTCCACTTCTGCAAAACTCCCTCTACCCGTTTCTTCCCTTCCATAATCACTAAAATCACTCCTTCTTACCATCAATACATCATCATCCACCCGAAATTCGTCCCCAACATTCCCAAATTCTCTCCTTTACCCCACAATCCTTTATCTCCAATTTTTAAAACTATGTTGTTTTAGTTCGGTGCAAATGACGATTAGTTGTGGTATTGCAAGTTTAGTTTCATCACACAATCATCCCACTTCTCATTCCTTGCAAGGTAATATACTCTCCCCTTACTTTGAATTTTGATTCATAGATTGATTATAGAAAGTCGGTAGTCGGGTCTTGACCTTGGGTAATTAATTTCCTGTAAATGCATGCTAATTTTGATGTACAAACACCCTTTGGACGATGGTCAGTGATTGTGTGTAGTTATGGTATAAAAACAGTGCAAAAATAGTTTATATGTAAGTTTTGACTTATGGTTCCGAGTAATGTATGAAATAATTGGAAAAACTAAGTGAGTTGGATCCCTTAGAATGAAAAACTAACATAAGTTATGTTTTAATGCATGAACAGACTAGGATATTAATGCAAATGGTTATAATTTGGGCTTCAAAATGAGACATGTCTCAGACTTGGTATAGACCCTGTCTACGAGATCTTGTCTACGAACTGTAAGTCAATCGATGGACCATAAATAAGGTCCGTAAATGGAGGCACTTGGCAAATTTCACTAAGTATGAAACTATGGAGGTGGACTACGGTCCGTAGATCAATCTATGAACCATTCTACGCATCCGTTATTTCCATCAGAGGCCAACTTTTGGGAACCTCTGATCTACGGAAGGGTTCCACGGACCATAGCTCAAACTATGGGCCGTAGGTCCCCACCGTATATGGTCATGTAGACTGATATATGAATTTTTTAATTTTATTTTTTAGTTCGTTCTTAGTTAAAAAATTATTCTGAGTATGTGTGTTGTTTGTTTTCGTAACAATACCTCCACAGGTACCATGGCGCCCAAGAAGCATATAATCTACACCAAGATGGGCAGGTTAAAATTTATTGCCCCTAGACTAGGGTCCCGTATGTGATCCTCCGACCACAAGGACATCCCCAAATGCACCTCGATCTACTCAAAATACACCCCAAAAGGTGGTCAACTACGTACCCACTGTCACTCAGTCTGATGAGGATGACACATTGACCGAGTCATTGACTGGTCCTATTTTTGGGTCTGATTTTGGTTCTACATCAGGGTATAATTTAGTCTCCGCCACCGGCTCCAGTGCACATGATAGGGTTGCCTTTCTTGATGAGGTCACAAGTTCAGGAGTTGTGCTCGTGCCACCTAATAAGGACCCTACTCTGGGGAAAAAACCCGAAGAGATGGTGTGTTGAAGGGAAGTGGAAGATCTATCGGGACGCCAGAACGTTAAATGAGAAAGAAATGATGGGTTGGCTTATCACAGAGGAGCACAGAGTCCTCATGGGGAGCTTACACACAGTTCCCGACATTCACTGCCTAATTCGGTTTCACAAGTGCGAGTGGATGGATCGAGACCTCGGGATCTATAGCGAGGAGATTGTGCGGGAGTTCTATGCCTCCTATTTTTACACTTTCTGAGGCTCAATTAACAGGAGGTCCAAGCCCACAACAGAGGACCATATCACCTCTACTATGGTTCGAGGTTTCATGGTACATATATAACACACCGATATCAGCAGGTTTCTCAGC
The DNA here is from genome assembly GCA_016801875.1 of Solanum sitiens. Lineage (NCBI taxonomy): Eukaryota > Viridiplantae > Streptophyta > Magnoliopsida > Solanales > Solanaceae > Solanum > Solanum sitiens. Next base: position 82,047 of record JABWTJ010000917.1, on the reverse strand, counting down.
ATCCCAGGCCTTGATCACACTAAGGTACTCAACATGGTTCAGTTCAACTACAAATGGGATATAGTGCGGAGTGGAGCCTTCACCTGCAATGCCGAGAAGAAAGAGGTTATGTTACTATGGCTTTGCACGCACATTGCTACAGATGAGAGCATGTGTAGTGGGTCGTCACACCACAATTAGGCATTAAAAATGCCACCTTGAATTTGGTGGCAAAGTTCTATTTGGTTATTTGTGCGGAACATAGTGTCACCAACCAAGGATGACAAATTGGTGACATGGGACAGGTCATTTATAGTTGCAACATTGGTGGCAGGGCTGGATATAGGCTTTGTACGCATGTTATTAGCGGAGATTTATGAGTATGCCTTCATACCTCGGCCACTTACTCATTTCCGTGTATCATCTTCCACTTATGCAGGGATGATGGAGTACGGATCTGGCACTGCGATAAAATGGTGAAGGCTACTAGAACACTGGACATCGTCTTGATTGAGGATGAAGCGACTGTGGCATCACCACGGAGAGAGCCATGGGTTGATATGCCATTGGGCGACGATTTGGTTGACGTTGTGGAGTAGATGCATAGAGATGAGCTTGCACCTCTGGCCCCCACAGATGATGTCCCGGCCTCCTCTTCTCAGGCCTCTAGCCAGGCTCCAAGCTCATGTCCAGCTACCCCTCTTTCTGGAGCATGCTTAGTGCCCTGGACCGAGTACACAAATTAGAGACGCATATGGACAGTCTGTTTCACCCCGTAAGGCCATGGATGCGAAAATCAATTGTCGAGTCTGAGGAGAGAATGTAGAAAAGGATGGAGTCCATAATGAACCAAAGGTCCCATCTATTCATAAGCGCTTTGATGTATTCGAGTTGAGATTTCTCGAGCGACCGACCCCCACTAAATATCTGACCTCGTTCAAGACCGAGATAGCTAGTCTTCGAGCCGATGTTTATACCATCTTTGCCATATTGGTTGTTGATCCACATACTGCACCCTCTGCATTATGCAATAATACAGTCATGGATGCACTATTTAGTGGAGATGCAAAGGCAGAGAAACCCAAACACACTCATGCCCTAGGTAAGAGGGACGGATCTAGTCGCACCACTTAGCTCACGCAGGAGGAAAAAACTAACAATAGGTAGCACATGCAGGAGAAGAAGTCCAAGAAAGCCTCTATATTGGATGAGTAGTTGCGCCAACAAAGGGCTAGAGAGACTATTGCGGGATCATAAAAAAATAGGCCTGTGACGGAGGTTCTGCCAACTGGGCCGGATGATATGAGCACTACTGAGGGTGCGGTGAGACCAATTGAAAGCACTATTGATGGTTCTATGATTGCTGATGCGGGAACTACTGAGGGTGACCCAAGTGTTGTTCCAGCGGGGTCCGGGAAACCGAACACACCCGCTTGTTGATTGTTCTGTGGCGCTATGCGCCACAAGTTTGCTTCACACAAATACATTACTTTTTACTTCTTTTGTGTGCATTGGGGACAGTTGTATCTCCTTTTTTTGGGGTGGGGTAAATGGATTATGAGTGATAGGGTGAATCCTGAGTAACCTAACTCATAATTCTCTCTTGGGGTTTTCTTGCTTGTGTTTTTTTCCCCCAAGAGACTGCTCAATTTTTGTTGAACTAGCATAGATTCGTATGTGTTGAAGCATGAGAAAGAACAAAGCATGGTGGCATAAGTTTCTTTTAAAAAAATGATACCCGTCCAAATGAAAAATTGAGATATATGCTAAAAATGTAGGCTAGACTGAGTTGAATATGTTGGCTTTGTGTGTGACATGATAACGAACAAACTTGATTTCATGACTTAAACTCTGACTTGAACTCGGTAATCTGATAATATGATAATGGAATTATGTGCCAAGAGTATGTGAGATTAATTGATTGTTCAAATGGTTTTTCTGCCAATCTTGAACTTGCCCGGTTAGTCCTGCTAAGATAATTTACTCTAGAGTCTAGAAAGTGATCATAGGCCCTTGTTCTAAAAGTCCACTAAATGCCTAAAAGAATCCAACCAAATGAATTAATTGTTCAAGTTTATCCAAATGTTTTGAGCCTTAATGAGACTAATTCATTCTAAAACCCTAACTCACCTACCTATAATCTACTATTTTGTCCCCAGTACCTCCTTGTACATGTGCACCTCGACTTAGGTCAAAATCATATGTCAAGGGTGGCTAATGCAAAAGTAACTTCAATCTGGGCCCTGGTTCAACATTGGATATTGTGCACTTCAACTAGTTGAAAATACATAAGCTGAGGGTGGCTATGAAAGAGGAAATCAAGGTGTGAAAAGATTTTACTGTTGAAAAAGGAAATAAAAAAGAGGATGTGACTTTGTGCTAATGAAAGTGAGCAAAATTTAAGAAAAGAGAAAATGAAAGAACTTAACAACAAAATTCTAACTGATTACCAACAAAAACCATACTAACAAAGTATATTATTTGGTAAATATGACGGGAAAAATGGCGCCAATTTTAGCAACATTTTATCAATGAATTACCAACTAAAATATTACTAACGCACACCTTTTGCTGGAAATATTACCAACGAAGTACATATCGATTGGTAAATATGACAAAACAATTGTATTTATGATTTATTAACATATTACCAATAAATTATTAACCAAACAATTACCAACGACAAGATTGTCTTGCCAAATTTACCAACCAAATATAAATGTGTTGGTAAATTAGTAACGAAATACAATTAGTTGGTAAACTTGTCAATCAATATCTCATTAATTGAAAATTTTACCGAGGAATAAATATTGTAGTTAGTAAATTACTACATCATTAAAATTGTAGGTAGTAATTCAACTGATCATTAATCACTGGTAAAATTTAACAACATATTAACTATCAGTTTGTAATATTACATATGACTGTTTAGTTAAATAGTAACTATTACCAACTGTGATAAAATTTATTTGTAAATTATTAATTACTAACTTATATTTGAATAGTTGGTAAATTTACCAATTGAAGTTAATTTTTTATGTAAATAAATGCTAGTGTTGAGGTTTTCATATTCAGTTTGTGTCGTTAGGCGTTTTAACTTTTAACTTTTAGTCAAAACTTGATCAAAGGAAGGTTGGTTCAAGTTTTGAGGCTTCCGTTTTTTGTTTGTGCCGTTCGGTGTTTTAAATCTTATTATTTGGCCAAAATTTGACTTTGGTCAATATTTTTGTGAACGTGCTCAAATGAGAATTTCGTCATTGTAATAAACTCAAAAGGTCATCTTTTAATGTAATAGGATGGTGGGTTCGGGTTTTGAGGCTTTCATTTTTAGTGTGTGTCGTTAGGTGTTATAACTTATAAATTTTGGCCAAAGTTTAATTTCGGTCATTATATTTGATAAATAAAGTTTAATTTCGGTCATTATATTTGATAAATGTACTCATATGACAATTTCGTTAGTGCAGTTAGATGTGGAAGGTTATTTTTGATGTATTTAAATAGAATGTTCAGGTTTTGAGGCTTCTGTTTTTAGTTTGTGTCGTTAGACATTTTACCTTTTAAGGTTTGACCAAATTTTCACTTTAGTCAATATTTTTGTTAATCGTGCTCGAATAAAAATTTAGTCACCCCGATTAGTCATATAAGTTTAGTCTTGGACTCATGGGATGGTTGGGTTGGGTTTTGAGACTTTTATTTTCAGTTTGTGTCGTTAAGCGTTTTAACTTTTATTTTTGGCTAAAATTTGAATTAGGTCAATTTTTTGGGGAAACATGCTCAAATTTAAATTTCGTCAATGCGGTTATCTCGGGAAGGTTATTTTTTGTCTTATAGGATGACTGTTTTTGATTTTGAGGTTTTGATATTCAATTTATATCGCTAAGCGTTTTAACTTTTAAGTTTTGGCCAATATTTGACTTTGCTTAACATTTTTTCTAAACGTGCTCTGATGAGAATTTCGTCAGCGCGACTAGCTTTGAAAGGTCATTTTTATATCTAATAGGATTGTTGATTCAGGTTTTGAGCCTTCCAGTTTCATTTTATGCTATTAGGCATTTTAACTTTGATGTTTTTGCCAAAAATTAGATTTCATCAATATTTTTGGTAAACGTGCCCAAATTAAAAATTTTTATATAATGATATGTGTCATATTTAGATTAATTTAACTTGTTATAATAGGTTTTTCATTGTTTCATTCAAATATGATTTATAAAATTGATATTAATATTTTTGGATCTATGTTCGTGCTCTTATATTTTAAATTCAATAAATTAATAAATATTTTACTATTGAATAATCATTTAGTTAATAATATTTTGAACATACTTTTAATCAATTACTAACCTTACATTTAACTTAAATGATAATTACCAACAAACGAATAATCAATTAGTAAATTAATTAGAAAAAATATCATCATTCTAACATATTTAAAATTTATTATCAAAAAGGATTGTGGCGGAGTGTTAAGTACTCATTCATCCTTAACAAGAGGTCTTAGGTTCAATTCCCCTTGGGTATGGAGTTGCCTTTGTTAGGGAGCGTTTGTAACCCCCCCCCCTTCCACACACACACAATGTGAGGTTTCTTGGCATGAATTCGTATATAGACAGGCCCAATGTGGGTATCGAACAATGGTTGAGAAACCCAAAAAAAGTACTTAAAATTTATTGGTAAATTACCTACATAAATTGTCATAATGGAGAAAAAAATTTACTAACTCCTTTTCAATTTGTTAGTAAAGGTACCAACGATATACTAACCAAAAAATAGTTGGTAAATTTACCAACGAAAATTTCAGGGTCATGTTTCATAAATTTGCACCATATATTTTGCAACATCTTTGGGTGTTTACCAACTGATATTTGGTTGGTAAGTTTACTCGCAAATTAAAATCGATTGGTAATATTTACCGTCAAGCTTTTTAGCAATGGATTAATATAAGTTGACATTTGGTTGGTAACTCAATTTTTCAACCAATTTTATCAATTTACAAAAGAATTTTTTGTTGGTAACGGAGGTTCCTTTTGTAGTAATTTTAAAATACAATAGTAATAGTTTCTAATTTGTATATGGATGCATTTAATATTGTAATATTAATAATATTTAATTGCACTGTATTTGTGTACAATATGTTTATATGTCCTTTTTCTTAATTATTTATTTGAAATTATTTTTTATGATCAAGGAATAAGAAACTTATGATGAAAAAATTGAGGAACTAGACCACATATTTCACTTGCAACCCCCCACCCCACCCCAAGCATAAGAATATTATAAAAATGAATACCTCACTTCCATTTCGAAAATGTTGTGCATGTCCTCCTTTGTTTACTTAATGATTTTTTTTTAAAGATTTAAGTTTTTTTAAAAATATATATCTTATTAAGGAAATGAAATTATATTATGTTTATTATATGAGGCTTTCTAGGCAAAGTAAACAAAAAAATTCATTATACTCTATATATTATTATTTCATTGCTGATATTGTTGTTTCTAACAAGACTCTAATGTACTTTTTTGAGGCATAAGGAAAATTTATTAAGGTAATATTTAATTGTATACATTATTTTATACTCTACGTTATTAAATGAAACATACATAATCATGCAATAGTGACATAGTATTTTTACATGATCTCCATGGTAGGGGTATTTTTTTTAAAAAAAATTATTTTAGTGGTAAATGTTGTATGAAATTTAGAATAACAAAGTTTATGCCTTTGTACTGTTGTACTAGGCAAAACTACATATGATACACCATAAAAAATGAGAGTTAATAAATTCATTAAATTTTACATACTAAATATTTTTACAATAAACAACACATAATAGGAGATATTAAAAAATTCATATGACCATACCAATACGATAAATAAATAATACAATAAAATATGACTTTTGAATAAAACACATTAATGATATAATAAAATATGGATTTTCATGAATACTGTCTATATCTATATCAATTGATATGCCACAAAAAAATGAGTTATGTACAATAAAAAAAATTCAAATAAATCATATTTTAATCAATTCTTGATGAAATAAATTACATATTTGTTAAGTTATGCCAACCTCTCAATAAAAGAGGAACAATAACATTCTAAATTGAGAAAAGTAAACAATACAAAAAATAAAATTATAAATTTGTTTAAAAAATAAGGTTTTATCTTCTCTCATCACCTAGTCTTTCTTTAATTATACTTAAAAAATAAAGTGGCCTCATTTTCCCTTATGCGTCTTTAATTTGTTAGATGACGAGTTTCTCTTCTTAATAAGTCCTAAAAGGATTGTCACGTCGTTACATAACCGGTTTTGCGAAAAATGGGACACCACAATATGTTTCATAGTTTTATGTATGTTCAAGCTGGTAGAGGTGTTGGTTTGTCTGGGCGAGTTATGGTGTTGCAGTTAAGGCATCAAGTGTAAGTCTGCACGTCACCGAAGTTTAGAACTTGAGAATTAATGATTAACTTGACTATTAGTTCATGAATTGTTGTAACCATTCAGTAAAAGGTATACATACATAACCGTTGATGCCATAAAGCTATTCCTGCTAACATTCAGCAGCTCCCATAAAGCAAGTCAATGAGATCTAGATCTCTACATTCCTGTCCCCAATATCTTTGTGTTAAAAAGGCTTCGTTACAGTTGACACTAATATTATCCGTAAAACATAAGGATTTATTTAATATTGGATAACACTCAACAGAAGTTGGTGTTGGTGTCACAATTATACCAACTAATTTGCCATATTTTTTCCCCGTAATTATAACAATTTTTCAGATGCGAAAAACTGGAATGGATCACCACAATGTTTTCACTCCATTTTATACTAGTCATTAGGTACACTTTAGCTTCAATAAATAATGGAACAAGTAATAATGCCAATTTATTATTTAATCAATTATTTGAACTGTCTTTTTCCTAGCTAGTGTCAGTATTAGGCTAACGTCCTCATCAATTAGGTATTCATAAAGAAACATGTAATAATGAAAATTATTATTAAAACAATTTAAATACAATGCTTTACCACTTAAGAAAAAGGTTTAAAATGAACATAAAAAAATAAACAAGACAAGTGTGTGAAATAGATATACCATATAGTAAATTGTCTTGTGAGGTCTTCTAATAAATAGTTGATACTTTAATTTATTAATTAAACTAATTGTTAGGATTTGTATGCATACTATATATGCTTTCTAACAGACTTACATCTTGTGTATATAATATATTCTTGTGTTAATATATAATTAAATAATAATTTGAAAAAAATATAATAATAAATGACGATTTTATAACAATTTTGTCTAGTTGTATGTGAAAGCTATTTGCAAAGGACAAAAAAGACTAAGAATATTTTGCTAAAGCCTAAAGAATAAGATTAAGTAAAAGAAAAAGGAAACTTTTGGAAACTTTTGGAAGCAAAGAATAATATTAACTTTTAAAGGACCTCTTGTGGAAAGGAATCCCAAGAGTTAAGAACCCATACCTTATTGACGAATTAATCCAGAATTTTGAATAAAAACCTTGGAGACTTTGTCTTATTCCTCAAGCTTTCTTGTTCTTCAATGGTGGTTAAATAGAGAGAGAGTTTTGAGAGAGATAACAAGGATTTGGTAATTCTGATTTGGAACGAATGTAAATGGTATAAAAATGACCTAAAACCAATATAAACTCGTCCCCTAAATTACCCAAAATATCTCTCACTTAATTGGGTCTTTTTGGGAAGTTAAATTGACTTAAAAACGACGCGGACGAATTTGGGAAGTGGCTGCGCGTCGCTAGGGCAATTTCAAATCTTTTTTTGAAAATTCTGGTCGAGGCAGTGAGCCTCGAGGAGGCCCCGCGTCGCGAGGAAAAATTTTCCTAGCCTGTTCTGGCAGCGCGATGCGCAAGGGTTTCCTTAGGAACATTCATCCCTAAATGACACTAAAATCTTTTGGAGAGTAAGGATATACTCAATACTAGAAGCCTAACGACAACAACATATAATCATAATGAGTCACAACTCATAGCAGTACTTTACAACTCCTTTCAACACATACCACAATATTATACATAGCAACTCAATTCATGATTCACAACAAATAAGAGCTCAACATTTCATAACACATAATGTGGAACTACCTTCTCAACATCAACATAAGCTAAAAAATACATGAAATAGTTACCATACTATCATTCTTCTCAAGGCAACAAAAAAACAACAAAATCTCAAGAATACAACAAGCATACATATTTCATATAAGTGCAAAAATAGAGTATGAAGGCATTTTCTTGAAACTCAATTTGCTAAAACTTCTACCAAAACATGCACCTATTTAGAAAACAAGTCAATTTCATATATATTCATTATTTGCCTTATTAAGAGAAATGTATAACCTCAAGGAGTAAAAAGGTGAGGGTAGCGAGACTTCATGACGGCTTCGGCCTTCTATATTGCAACCTCGACAAGATGTTTCCTCCATAGGACTTTTACAGAGGCAACCTCTTTGTTACTCAACTTCTTGACTTGGTGATCTAGGATCTCAGCTTGAACATCTTCATAGGAGAGGTTCTCATACACCCCTAAACCTTCAATAGGAAGAATAGACACCGGGTCGCCTATGCATTTCTTGAGCATAGAAACATGAAACACTGGATGAACCAAAACTAAATCACTAGGCAATTTCAATTCGTAGGAAACCTTTCCGACCCATTGTAAAACCTCATAAGGACCAAAATACCGGGGATTTAACTTCCCCTTTTCACTAAATCTCATCACCCCTTTCATAGGTGAAATCTTCAAAAGATGTTATGACCTATTTCAAACTCAAGATCTCTTCTCCTACTGTCGGCATAAGTCTTTTGCTGACAATAGGATGTCTTTGATCTATATTTTATGACTCGAACTTTCTCTATTGCCTCATAGATAATCTCGGGACCAAGAAGTGAAGACTTACCAACCTCAAACCATCCAACATGAGACCTACATCTTCTACCGTAAAGAGCTTCAAAAGGTGCCATGGAGATGCTCGAATGGTAACTATTGTTGTAGGAGAACTCAATAATTGGTAGTTGATCATCCCAACTTCCCTTGAAATCAATAACACAGGCTCTTAACGTATCTTCTAGGGTCAGTATGGTATGTCCCACTTGACCATCCGTCTAAGGATTGAAAGCGGTGCTAAGTTTAACTTGAGTACCTAAACCTTCTTGAAAAGCTTTCCAAAAAAGAGAAGTGAATTGGGCACCTCTATCCGAAATGATGGACAAAGGAAGCCCATTTAGACTTACAATCACATTAATACAGATCCTTGCACATTCTTCGGCCATATATGTAGACTTAACGGGGATAAAGTGGGCAGATTTGGTCAACCTATCCACAATAACCCAGATTGAATCATTTTGCCTCCGGGTTTGAGACAACCCAACAACAAAGTCGATATTGATGTGTTCCCACTTCCAAGTAGGAACATACATGATTTGGGTTAAACCACCCGATTTTAGATGCTCGGCTTTAACTTGTTGGCAATTTAGACACTTAGCAACAAACTCCGCTTTGTCCCTTTTTTAAACCATCCCACAAATAGACATCTTGAAGGTCATGATAAATATTGTTGGCTCGCGGATGTATAGAATAACGGGAACCACGGGCTTCTTCTAGAATTTGATTTCTCAAATCCTCCACATCCGGTACAAATAATCTCCCTTGGTACCTAAGAACACCATCCCCCCTGGGAGAATGACTCATTGAGCTTACCAAGTACCGATTCCTTCAACTTCATCAATAGAGGATCAAGATATTGCTTAGATCAACCACTAATAATGACTCGGAGTTATGAAAGACCATGAAATCAACATTTGGAGAATCTTCTAACCGCACACCCAAATGACCCAACCTAATCATATTCATACGACTCAAAGCATCTGCAACCACGTTGGCCTTGCTGGGGTGGTTAAGGATACTCATGTCGTAATCCTTCAAAAGTTCTAACCATCTTCTCTGTCGGAGATTAAACTCCTTTTGTGTAAACACATAGTGCAGACTTTTATGGTCAGTAAACACATCAACATGAACACCATACAGTTAATGTCTCCATATTTTCAATGCAAAGACTACGGCTGCAAACTCAAGGTCATCAGTTGGATAATTCTTCTAATGAACTTTGAGTGTCCTAGAGGCATAACCTATCGCTTTGCCGTGTTGAATGAGGACACATTCCAAGCCCACTCGGGAAGTATCACAATACACCACAAACACTTCATTACCCTCCGGTAAAGTCAATAACAGAGCGGAGGTAACCTTATCTTTTAACTCTTGAAAACCTTTTTCACAAGCTTCCGACCACTCAAACTTCACCTTCTTTTGAGTCAAAGCTGTCAAAGGAGAAGAATTAGATGCAAATCAGTCGACAAACCTTCTATAGTACCCCGTTAGACCCAGAAACATCTTATGTCGATAGGAGTAAAAGGTCTAGGCCAATTTTTAAGCATATCCATCTTCTTCCAATCGACCTCTAGACCCTCACCAGAGATAACATGACCAACAAAAACAACTCACCTCAACCAAAATTCACACTTGCTAAATTTGGCATAAAGTTGGTGTTCCTTGAGGACTTGCAAGGCCAACCTCAAATGACCATGTTCATTTTCATTCTTGGAGTATATCAAAATATCATCAATGAACACAATCACAAATGAGTCGAGGTAGTCTCAGAAAACACTATTCATTAGGTCCATAACTCAATCGGGGCATTTGTTAACCCAAAAGACATCACTAAAAATTCATAGTGACCATATATAGTTCCGCAAGCCGTTTTGGGAACATCTTCTCCTCTCACCCTAAGTTGGTGATATCCCGACCTTAAGTCACTCTTAGAAAAGTAGCTAGAACCTTTGAGTTGATCATATACATTATCAATCCGAGGAACATGATACTTGTTTTTTATAGTGACATTATTGAGTTGACGATAATCAATGCACATCCAAAGGGACCATCCTTCTTCTTCACAAACAAGACCAGAGCACCCCATGGATAAATACTAGGTTGAATGAAACCCTTGTCTAGTAAATCTTTGAGTTTGATTATCAACTCTTTCAATTCGATCGGAGCCATCCGATATAAAGGAACTGAAATAGGGTTCGTATTCGATAATAAGTCAATGCTAAAGTCAATTTCCAGTTCGGGATGAACTCCAGAAAGGTCATCAGGAAAAACATCCGGAAATTCCCTCACTAGGAGGACCAACTGAATGGGAGAAGTTTCAAATTCTAGATCTTTAACACTCACCACAGAGTATAAACAACCCTTGGCTATCATATTACAAGCCTTCAAGCAAGAAATGATTTGACCCCTTGGCATATCATTTCCCCCCTTCCACTCTAAAATCGATTCATTTGGAAATTGAAACTTCACTACCCTCGTTCTACAATATGTTGAAGCAAAACAAGCATGAAGCGAGTCCATACCCAAAATGATATCAAAATCAAACATGTAAAGTTCTACCAATTAATCAAGAGTAACTCTATTGGGCAACATTACAGGACATGGTAGTATATCAAACTTCCTAGCTACCAAACGTGTAACAAAAGAAAGGGTAGCACCGAGATCAAGTAAACCATAAACTTTAATAGGAAGACTTGTAACAAACACGTCACTACATTGGGAGAGCTCTCTTGTTCACCCTTAGCCTTGAGCAGATAAAAGCGATACCTTTTTGGAACTTCGGAGCTAGTAACGCTCGATTGATCTTGGCTATTGCATTTCCTTGACCCTTCACATTAGGACGATATTTCGCCATATGGCCACTTTTTCAACAACCGTAGCAACTATTCATTCCAACAAGGCATTCACCCACATGTTCCTTACCACACTTCCCACATGTTGGTCTTTCTCCTTGCGAATCAACATTTCTCCCCTTTTGAGATTTAGGGTTAGACACCCTATCACTGCGAGTCTTGGAGAAATTTTAGGAACTTGGTTCGAAAACCTCTTTTTGAACATAGGCTTGTCTTAAATATCAAGCCTACTCTTAGAAGAACCACTTTCAAAAGACCTTGCCTTCTTGGCTTCTCTATTCTTCTTCCTTAGAAGACTCTCCTCTACTTCTTGTGCATGAACCATCAAACTAGAAAGATCCATGTTGTCATGAAGTATATATTCACGACATTCTTCTTCAAGATCTTCCGACACGCCCGTTACATAACGACTCATTTCATCCCTATCTTTCGAAACCAAAGAGGAAGCATATTTGGACAGTTTCATGAACTTTAAGAAGTATTCCTTAACACTCATACCTCCTTGACGAAGGTTGATGAACTCCTCTACCTTATATTCCATTTGCTCTACTGGGAAGAACCTATCAAGAAAGGCCTTCTTGAATATCTCCCAAGTCATGGGACCACCTCTTACAACCCGACTATCCTTCCATTGATTGTACCATGTTTGAGCCATGTACTTTAGTTGATAGGCAGCAAACTCAGCCTTTTCAGTAGTACTCATCCCCATAGCAAACAAAATCTTATAGACCTCATCAAGGAAGTCTTGGGGGTCTTCATTAACCTTGGATACAAAGAACATGGGAGGATTCATCCTCGTGTAATATCTCAAACGGGTAGCCACAGTAGTAGCATGTTTGTTCTCTCGAGGTACAACCTCCCGGTTATCCTGTGGCGTAATGGCTTGATATTGAGTGGTGATGTCTTGGGTCATTTGAAGAAAGAAAGCCCTCATCTCACCGTCCGTCATGGCCGGAGGATTGACCGAAACTTGATCATTCATAGCAACTTGCTCTAGAAAAGGAACTCTATTGCCTTGGGAAGGAGCACCCACATTCGCAATCTCTTCTCCCACTCTTCTAGCGGCTATCCTTCTTGTGTGCCTATGACCACAAGAAAGAGATTAGATGCTAAAAGATACGTAGTGTAAAAACTCTAAAGGCACGACAAAAGATTACCAAGAAAAGAGAATTTACCTAATCATCATATAACCTCTCATTCATAATTGTGGCGCGCTTCACAAACATGAACAAGACATTATATAAATGTGGTTTTAGTGAGACATTGACCCTAGTTATTTAACCTCATTCTCTAACAAATTTTTTTTTCCACATTCGGAGTGCACCCCCCAGATGTAACTAGCGTCGTCGTCCTCAAAGAGGACTTAGACAAGCCCTTAGCATTCGTCATAACATATCATTGGTTAAAAATCGTGGAAAATGAGAAACTTCTGCATATACTAAGTGAAGTATACTTAGACTTCTCACTTATCATATATTGAATCTTAGTTAGGCTTCTATTTTATCAACATGATCAACATTACATCATATATCATAAGTATTATACATTTCATATTAATATTACGTGAGAACAATCTCCTAGGACTTCCCTTAGAATTGACTTGTGCAATGTCTAGGTAGAGTACCATGCCCCTACCTATACTAATTAGATTCTTCAAGTCACCCTAATCAATGTCCATTTATTTTAGCCTTTCATTTTACATGAGAGAATAATAGCTTTAAGAGACATTAGACCATGTGAGCTAAACATGGAATCCGGTTGTAACACTCCAGAAGTTCCATGACTTATACTAGGACTTTAACTATTAAATAATGTTTAAAATGATGTTTCTAGACCTATATTAATGTATTAAACTCAATTAGAAAAGTTTAGAGCCAAAATGACAAAGAAATACCTTGACGTCCGGAAACTAGATAATTTGAACTAGTAGACGTCCCTATGTTTGGTGAAGGTATGAGAGTGTCAAATGAAATCCAAAACTTGAAAAAAGACTTTAAATAGGTAAATATAGTACAATGGATCCAAACAACCGGTAATGACTCTCCAAGGACCGCCAGAAGGGTACTTGAGGAGGACCCAAACATTGGCGAGCAAGCTGCCAAAGAAGCTTGAGACAGCCAAGATGTGCAGTCCCCTTGCACGTCACGCATCCAAAACGGGATAGATAAAGTTTTCCTTGCGATGCAGGTTATCCACAAGGCTCACTGCCTTGACCAAAAGTTTCAGAAAAAGAATTTGAATTGTCCCCACAATGCGCAGCCACTTCTTAGATTCGTTCACGTCATTTTTAAATCAATTTAACATCACAAAAAGACCCATTTTAGTGAGGAGTGTTTTGGGTATTTAGGGGACGAGTTTATAATGGTTTTAGATCAATTTTAAACAATTTAAACGCACTCCAAATTAGAATTAACAAATCCCTCTCATCTCTCGCAAAAACACTCTCTAGTCAACCACCATTGAAGAACAAGAAAAGCTTAAGGAAAAAGACGAAGACTTCAAGATTTTTATTCAAAATTCGTGGAATTTACATCAATAAGGTATGGGTTCTTTACTCTTGGGATTCCTTTCCCAAGAGGTCCTTTCAAAGATGATTTCCAACAATTCAATTCCTAGGGTTTTTCTATTCTACAAACGGGTTTTCTTCCAAACTTGAGATTTATGACTAATGATCAAAAACTATGATTTTCTATAGTTAATTAAGTATGTATTTGTTGGTAATTGATATGTAATGTTGGATCCTATGAAGCATGTTCTCGTTCTAAATAATGGGTTTGATAATGTTATATCTATCACTTAATGTCATGTCAATGTTGGGATTGGAACTATAGCATTAATTAACTCATAAAAGAACCCTTTCCCTTAACCCTAACTATGAATTGGTATTTTGCATTACTAGATTGGTTGGGATGGTTATTTTATTTAGTATTTCACTATATTATTGGACGATTTTTGTGAAGTGAGTGTAAGTTCTTGATGATGATTCTTTGAAGCAATAGGCAAGTCTTCTAAAGTCATGATTAATCTATTATGTTCATGTTGTCTTATAATTGATGTAGCTATGAAATTGATGTATGTATGATGTTTCTACGCTTATATGTTAGCCTATGAATATATTAAATGTGGGATCATGGTAAGGATATGATAATGCAAGTTGATGATATTTATCATGTATGCCTTAAACTATCTGTTTACAATATGTTAATTTCACAAATGAAGGGTTGTGATGAAAGGAAATGATCATCTTATACCTAATGAGATAATGATCATATATATACACGGAGTTTATATTCTATGACCTATGATAAGTTTTATGATAAATGATAACTTAAAGGTTACTCAGATTTGGACTTTAGCTTAGCACCGAGTGAACTAGATATGATGAGTGTCCCTTCCAAAGTTGGAAGGTAGGTTCAGAATGACTCTCATTAGATATAGGTTGCCATGTAATGTGGAACTATGGGTCTCTAATATATCTCCTAGTTCTTGAACTATGTTGCGTCCATAGGAATACTTGCTAGTGGATCCACCTAGAATGCTATGTTCATGTTTTGGTTCTACCTTGGCAAGTAGACCACCTTCTTTCGGTGCGGGGTTTCATGACACTTGATTACATTTTTAGCTCACATGGTCTAATGTCTGTTAAGGTGATTGTTCCCTCAAGTAAAATGAAAGACAAGTAAATGGACATTGACTAGAGTGACTTGAGGAGTCTACTTTGTATAGGTAGGGGTATGGGACTCTACCTAGACATTGCACAAGTTCATTCTAAGGGAAATCCTAGGAGATTGTTCCTGTGTAATATGAATATAAAATTTATATGCTTATGATATATGACATTGTTTTTATATGATGTTGACTATTTTAATGAACATGAAATGGTCTATGTTGCTATGTGTGATAATGACTACGTATGAGGTATGTTTTATGAAGAAAAACATTACTTATGGTCTCCTATCTTGTTTACTTGATTATGTGGGGTTAATGGGCTTCACATGATCATTGCACTTTTAAGCTTGGGATGGGATTATTGGTAAGTGTTTTGTATGTTATGTTTAAGTCATCTAATGAACAGAAATCTTTAAATGACTTTATGATGGTAAGTCGTTGGTTATGATCATGCTTTATATTGTTGTGATCTTTATCTTGTATATGCTCTCTTGTATGTGCATAATGGTCCTTTTTCATTCATGTCCTTAAATGTTTATGTGCATATACCCATACTTATTACATGTGGCCTACTAACCCCTTACTTTATATAACTACAAATGTAGGGTCCGTCCATTTAAGATTAAGAGGGTCGATTGAAGAAGCTTGGGTCTCTTTCTCCAAGTGTTGGTAGGTCCTCATGTTCAGGGATGCTATCTTTTCATTATTCTAGATTATGTAGATTTTAGTAGTTTTAAGAGATATTTATTATGTCCTTGTATCATTTGGATTCTATTGTAGTAAGGCTTAAATGGCTTATTGACTTTGTATTGGCTAAGTCCAAGACTCGTATTTTTAGATGGTTTTTATGTGAGACAACTTTTAGTCTTTCATATTTCTATTTATAATGTTGCTATAAGAAGAGCACAAGTAAGATTCTATCTGAGAGGTCTAAGTATACCTCAGTTAGTATCTATAAAAGTTTTTAATATTTCTGCATTTTAACTATTAACATGTTATGACGAATGCTAAGGGCTTGTCTGAATCCTCTGAGATGACGACGACGCCTATCCCAACTTTGGGGTGCTCTCCAGTCGTGATAAACTTGGTATCAGAGCATGAGGTTAAATAAACTAGGGTCAATGCCTTACTAAAACCAAAATTTATATAGTGTCTTTTTCATGTTTGTGAAGGGCGCCACAATTATGAATGAGAGACTATGTGATGATTAGGAAATTTCTCTTTCTTGGTAATTCTATGTTGTTCCTTTAGAGTTTTTACACTATGTGTCTCTTAGCATATAATCCCTTTCTTGTTGTTATAGGAGATGAACACAAGAAGGATAGCCGCGAGAAGAGTGGGAGAAGATATAGCAAATGCGGGAGCTACTCCCCAAGGCAATCGAGTTCCTACTCAATAGCAAGTTGTTGCAAATGATCAAGTTCCGATCAATCCTACGGCCATGACGGTTGGTGAGGTGAGGGAATCCCTACTCCAAATGGCCTAAGCCATCACCACTCAAGCTCAAGCCATTACGGCACAAGCTAACCAGGAGGTTGTACCTCGAGAGAACCAACATGCTAGTACTATAGCTACCCGTCTGAGAGATTTCATGAGGATTAATCCTCCCATGTTCTTTGGATCCAGGGTTGATGAAGACCCCCAAGACTTCCTTGATGAGGTCGATAAGATTTTGTTTTCTATGGGGTGAGTACTACTCAAAAGGCTGAGCTTGCTGCCTATCAACTCTAGGATGTGGCTCAGACATGGTACAACCAATGGAAGGATAGTCGGGCTTTAGGAGGCGGTCCCCTGTCTTGGGAGATCTTCAAAAAGGCATTTCTTAGCAGATTCTTCCCAGGGGAGCAAAGGGAAGCTAAATTAGAGGAGTTCATCAACCTTTTTCAAAGAGGTATGAGTGTTATGGAATACTCCTTAAAGTTCATTAAGCTGTCCAAATACGCATCCTCTTTGGATTCGAATGATGGGGATGAAATGAGCCCTTATGTAACGGGAGTATACCTCGAGCTTGAAGAAGAATGTCTTGCAGATATGCTTCATGACAACGTGGATCTTTCTAGGTTGACGGTTTATGCACAACAAGTAAAGGAGATTCGCCTAAGGAAGAGGAATAGAGAAGCTAAGAAGGCAAAGTCTCTTGAAGGTGGTTTTTCTAAGAGTAGGCTTGACATTCAAGATAAGCCTAAGTTCAAGAAGAGGTTTTTGAACAAAGTTCCTTGAAATTTCTCCTCGCAATGATAGGGTGTCTAACTCTAAGTCTCAAAAGGGGAGAAATGTTGATCCACCAAGAGAAAGACCAACTTGTGGAAAGTGTGGTAAGAAACATGTGGATGAATGCATTGTTGGAACGAATGGTTGCTATGGTAGTGCCAAAAGTGGACATATGATAACATTGTCCTAATGTGAAGAGGCAGTAGCCAAACTCAATCAAGCGGTCCTAGCTCCGAAGCTCAAAAAAGGAACCATTTTTATGCACTCAAGGCGAGGGGTGAACAAGAGAGTCTATAGGAAATGTCCTGTAATGCTGCCTAATAGAGTTACTCTTGTTGATTTGGTAAAACTTGACATGTTTGATTTTGATATCATTTTGGGTATGGATTGGCTTCATGCTTGTTTTGCTTCCATACACTGTAGAATGAGGATAGTGAAGTTTCAATTTCAAAATGAACCCATTAGAGAGTGGAAGGGGGGAAATTATATTCCAATGGGTCAAATCATTTCTTTCTTGAAGGCTTGTAAGATGATAGCCAAGGGTTGTATATCCTGTGTGGTGAGGGTTAAAGATCTAGAAGGTGAAACTCCTTCTATTGAATCGGTCCCCGTAGTGAGGGAATTTCCGGAGGTTTTTCATAATGACTTTTCTAGAGTTCATCCAGAACGGGAAATTGACTTTGCAATTGACTTATTACAGAGTACGAACCCTATTTCAATTCCTCCATATTGGATCGCTCCGACCGAATTGAATGAGTTGAATCTCCAACTCAAATATTTACTAGACAAGGGTTTTATTCAATCTAGTATTCCTCCAAGGGGTGCTCCGGTCTTGTTTGTGAAGAAGAAGGATGGGTCCATTAGAATATGCATTGATTATCGTCAACTCAATAAGGTCACCATAAAGAACAATTATCCTATCCATCAAATTGATGATCTAGTTGATAAACTCCAAGGTTCTAGCTACTTTTCCAAGATTTACTTAACGTCGGGATATCACTAACTTAGGGTGAGAGGTGAAGATGTTCCCAAAACAGCTTTTTAAACTAGATATGGTCACTATGAATTTCTAGTGATGTTTTTTGGGTTAACAAATTGCCCGGTGGCGTTTATGGACCTAATAAATAGATTTTTCCGAGACTACCTCAACTCATTTGTGATTGTGTTCATTAATGATATTTTGATATACTCCAAGAATGAAAATAAGCATGAGAGTCATTTGAGGTTGGCCTTGCAGGTCCTCAAAGAAGACCAACTTTATGCAAAATTTATCAAGTGTAAATCTTGGTTGAGGTCAGTTGATTTTCTTGGCTATGTTATCTCTGGTGAGGGTGTAGAGGTGGTCCCGAAGAAGACAAATGTGGACAGAAAGTGGCCTACATCTTTGACTCCCACCGACATAAGAAGTTTCTTGGGTCCAGCGGGTACTATTGAAGGTTTGTTGATGTATTTTCGTCCATTGGTTCTCCTTTGATAGCTTTGACCCAAAAAGGTGAAGTTTGAGTGGTCGAAAGCTTGTGAAAAAGGATTGCAAGAGTTTAAAGATAAGCTTACCTCCGCTCCGGTGTTGACTTTATCGGAGGTTAATGAAGGCTTTGTAGTGCATTTTGACGTTTCCTGAGTGGTCTTGGGATGTGTCCTCATGCAGCATGACAAAGTGATAGCTTATGCCTCTAGGAAAATCAAAGTTCATGAGAAGAATTATTCGACTCATGCCCAGAGTTAGCAGCAGTAGTTTTTACCTTGAAAATATGGAGCCACTACTTGTATGGTGTGCATGTTGATGTGTTTACTTACCATAAAAGTCTTCAATATGTGTTCAACCAAAAAGAGTTAAATCTATGACAGAGAAGATGGTTAGATATTTTGAAAGAATACAACATGAGTGTCCTTTACCACCCCGGCAAGGCAAATGTGGTTGTGGATGCTTTGAGTCATATAACTATGGGTAGTGTGTCTCATGTGGAAGAAGGGAAGAAAGAACTTGTTAAAGATGTTCATATGTTGGTTTGTTTTACGTGTGCTGTTAGAAAATTCTCTCATTGGTGGTTTTATGGTCCATCATAACTCCAACTCATCATTAGTTGTTGAGGTGAAGTCTAAGCAACATCATGATCCTCTATTGATGGAGTTGAAGGAATTGGTACTTTGTAAACTCAACGAGTCATTATCCCAAGAGGGGATGGTTTTCTTAGGTACCAAGGGAGATTATGTGTACCAGATGTTGACGATTTGAGAAATCAAATTCTAAAAGAAGCCCATGCTTACCGTTTTTCTATACATCCGGGTACCACCAAAATGTATCATGACATTAGGGAAGTCTATGGGTGGGATGGTTTAAAAAGGAACATAGCGGAGTTTCTTTCTAAGTGTCCAAATTGCCAACAAGTCAAAGACGAGCATCTAAAATTGGGTGGTTTAAACCAAATTATGGATGTTCCTACTTGGAAGTGGGAAGTAATCAACACGAACTTTTTTGTTGGGTTGCCTCGAACCCGGAGGCAAAATGATTCTATATGGGTTATTGTGGACATTTTTACAAAAGCTTCCCACTTTATTCCTGTTAAGTCTACATATACGGCCGAAGAGTATGCAATAATCTACATTAATGAGATTGTTGGTCTTCATAGGATTCCTTTGTCTGTCATTTCGGATAGAGGTGCCCAATTCACTTCTTGTTTTTGGAAAGTTTTTCAAAAGGGTTTAGGTACTCAAGTGAAGCTTAGCACCGCTTTTCATTCTCAGGCAGATGGTCAAGCGGAAAGTACCATTCAAACCCTTGAAGATATGTTAAAATCATGTGATATAGATTTCAAAGGAAGTTGGGATGATCACCTACCATTGATTGAGTTCTCCTACAATAATAGTTACCATTCGAACATCTTCATGGAACCTTTTGAAGCTCTTTATGGCAGATGATGCAGGACACCGGTTGGATTGTTTGAGACTGGTGAGTCCTCAACACTTGGTCCTAATATTATTAATGAGGCTATACAAAAAGTTCGAGTCATAAGATATAGATTGAAGACAACATATAGTCGGCAAAAGTATTATGCCGACAATAGGAGAAGAGATCTTGAGTTTTAAATAGGTGATCATGTATATTTGAAGATTTCACCTTTAAAAGAGGTGATGAGATTCGGTAAGAAGGGGAAGTTAAGTCCCCGATATGTTGGTCCTTATGAGGTATTACAACGGGATGGAAAGGTTGCCTATGAGATTAATCAACCTAGTGAACTAGCTTCGATTCATCCGTTTTTTCATGTTTTTATGCTCAAAAAATGAATAGGCGACCCGGAGTCTATTCTACATATTGAAGGTTCAGTGGTTGATGAGAACCTCTCCTATGAAGAGGTTCCGGTTGAGATCCTGGATCGCCAAGTGAAGAAGTTGAGGAACCTGGAGGTTGCCTCCGTAAAAGTACTATGGAGGAACCATCTTGTTGAGGGTGCAACATGAGAGGATGAAACCGACATGAAGTCCCGCTACCCTCATCTTTTTACTCCTTGATGTTATACATTCCTGTTAATAAGTTAAATAATGAATATATATGAGATTGACTTGTTTTTTTTTTAAATAGATGCATGTTTTGGTAAAAGGTGTACCAAATTGAGTTTCAATAAAATGCCTTCATACTCTATTTTTCCTCTCATATGAAATACGTATGCATGTTGTCTCCTTGAGATTTTGCTGTTTTGTTGTTTTCTTGAGAAGAATGATAGGATGGTAACTCTTTGATGTATTTATGAGCTCATTTTGATGTTGATAAGGTAGTTCCTCATTATGTATTATAAAATGTTAAGCTATTATATGTTGTGTGATGTACCGTGGTTTGACGGTACTTTCAATGCTTTTTCCTTAAGTTTAGTGTGTGTCTAAGGCCTTTTTGTAGTAATTTTAATATATTTTTATCTGTGTTTGCAGGAAAGCTGTACAAAACAAAAATGCAGAAGACTGTGCTAAAATCAATGCAGAAGGGATGACCTACGAAGCCATCGACGGTCTATCGACCCATCGACGGTCTGTAGGTGGTGATCGTCCACTGGAGGTTCAAGCATTTGGAAGCAACTCAGGGAAATCTGACCAAGTGTGGGTCTACGGAAGGATCGATGGTTCATTGACTGATCGACGGACCGTCCCTGCAAATCGTCGTTTCTAACAAAGAGTAGTCCAGTACTCGACTTTAAGAAATCACTAAGTATGAAAGGACGGAGGCATCGACAGACCGTAAGTGAAACGACAAACTGTTCTGTTGGTCCATCGATTGTAACATAGAGGATGCAAAAGTGAAGGCTGAAGAAAAAGTTAAGTGTGGACCGATGGAGGCAGTCGACGGTCCATCGTTCTATCGACGGACTGTCAGTTGGGTCGTTTATTGAAGACGCATTTTGGGACATATTTTCCTTATTTATAACTCCTTTTAATTTAGGACTTTATTATTATAAATAGGGTTAAAACATCGTTTTTGGGGTTAGACTTTTTATTAATTTTCATACTCTTGTTATTGGAGACTTAACTTTGGATTTCGAGAATTAATTCAAATTTCTGGAATTGATTTTCAAGTGAATTTTGCTATTTCAAGTGTGATTTCTGGATTTTCTTCAAACTTATCAATGTAAGTACACGAATTCTTGTCAAACAATCATGAATTATGTATTTCTAAGCATGGGTAACTAAATCCACAACTAGGGTTGTGGGAACCATGGGTTATTAACAAGGTAAAACTAGCTAAATAACAATTCTAGAATAGGTTCTTGCATGGATTCATAATTCTTTCGTTTAAAAGTCTTTTTAACGAGTGCACACGTTAGAACTTGCCCTATTTCTATTCGCCGGACCAAGGGGTAGTTAATAGGAAAAGAATTATCAACATAGATTTAGTAAATACTATCTAATAGACTAGTTTCGATTGGTGCGAAGTAATAACTAAGCCATACATCGAACATGATGCTTAATATGAAGTAAAGGTAATGTTTAGTAACTTAGACACACGTAGCCGGACCAATGTACGGGGTGAAATTCTCTACATGCCAGACCAAGGATTTAGAGATACATAAATTATCACTTTGCATGCAAGACACTAAGAAAGAATTGTTATAGCTAGGATTACCTCGTTATGAACTTATGGGGAACACTTACACCCTAGTTTCTGTCATCACTTGATAAAGACCAATGTTTTAATCTTGCTACTTGTTTACTTAGAAATAATTAAACATTTTTGTTACACAAAACCCCCCTTTTATTTAACTGTTTTTGGAAAGGAATTGACTATATAGACGTAATCGTAGATTAAAGTTAAGTCTAAACCATTTTCCTCGTGGGATCAACCCCAACCTAACAATTGAGTTCTTTACTTTATACGACCGCTTATACTTCTTTAGGGAAGTATAATTTGAGCGTATCATTGTGCATCACGAATTGAGTTGCTATGTGTAATGTTGAGGTATGCGTTGAAATGAGTTGTGAAGTACTCCTATGAGCTGTGACTTATTATGATTATATGTTGTTGTTGCTTGGGCTGCTATTATTTAGTCTATCCTTACCCTCCAAAAGACTTTAGTGTCATTCGGGGAGAATTTTCCTAAGGGGGGATAATGTAACACTCCGGAAGTTCCATGACTTATACTAGAGCTTTCCCTATTAAATAATATTTAAAATGATGTTTCCAGACCTATATTAATGTATTAAACTCCATTAGAAAAGGTTAGAGCCATACGACAAAGAATGACCTTAATGTTCGGAAACTAGCTAAATTTAACTAGTATACATCCCTTTGTTTGGTGAAGGTTTGGGAGTGTCAAATGAAGTCCAAAATTTGTAAAAAGAGTTTAAATAGGTAAAATATAGTACAAAGGGAACAAACGTTGGGAAAAAATCCCCAAGGATCGCCCGAAGGGTCCTTGAGGAGGACTCAAACATTGGCGAGCAAACTACCAAAGCAGCTTGCGACAACCAAGACTTGGAGTCCCCTTGTGCATCGCGCAGCCAACACGGGCTAGGAAAAATTTTCCTCGCGACGCGGGCCTCCACGAGGCTCAATGCCGCGATCCAAAATTTCAGAAAAAGAATTGGAATTGGCCCTGCAACGCACAACCACTTCTAAGATTCGTCTGCATCGTTTTAAGTCAATTTAACTTCACAAAAAGACCCATTTAAGTGAGGGGTCTTTTGGGTATTTCATAGGACCAGTTTATAATGGTTTTAGGTCAACTTTAAACCATTTACAGGAATTCCAAATCAGATTTAACAAATCCCTCTCATCTCTCGCAAAAACTCTCTCTAGTCAACCACCATTGAAGAACAACAAAAGCATAAGGAAGAAGACCAAGACTTCAAAATTTTTATTTAAAGTTCGTGAAATTATTTTCAATAAGGTATGTTTAATTTCTTCACTATTGGGATTACTTTCCCCAAGAGGTCCTTTCAAAGATGATTTCCAACATTTCAATTCCTAAGATTTTCTACTCTACAAATGAGTTTTCTTCCAAACTTGAGATTTATGACTAATGATGAAAAACTATGATTTTCTATGGTTAATTAAGTATGTATTTGTTAGTAATTGATATGTAATGTTGGGTTTTCGTGTGAATCATGTTATCACCTTAAATAATGGATTTGATAATGTTATATCTATCACTTAATGTCATGTAAATGTTGGGATTGGAACTATAGCTTAGATGAACCCTTTCCCATAACCTTAACTATCAACTGGTCTTGTGTATGATTAGAGTGGGTGGGATGGGTTACGTTATTAAGTATTTCACTATATTATTGGATGATTGTTGTGAAGTGAGTATAAGTTCTTGATGAAGATTCATGGAAGCAATAGGTAACTCTCCTAAAGTCATGATTTCTCTACTATGTAGATATTGGCCTATAATTTATGTTGATATGCAATTGAAGTATGTATGATATTTCTATGCATATATGATGGGCCATGGATATGTTAAATGTGGGATCATGGTAAGGTAATGATAAATCAAGGTTGATGATGTTTCTCTTCTATGCCTTAAACAATATGACTATCATATGTGTCTCACTAATGAAGGGTTGTGACGAAAGGAAATTCTCATCCTATACCTAATGAGATAATGATAATGTTTATACACGAAGTTAATCTCCTATGACCTATGATAAGTTTTATGATAAATGATAACTTAAAGGTTACTCAGATTTGGACTTTAGCTTAGCACCGAGTGAACTAGATATGATAGGTTTCCCTTCCAAAGTTGGAAGGTAGGTTCAGAATGACTCTCATGAGATATAGCCTGCCATGTAATGTGGAACTATGGGTCTCTAATATATCTCCTAGTTCTTGAACTATGTTGCGTCCATAGGAATACTTGCTAGTGGATCCACCTAGAATGCTATGTTCATGTTTTGGTTCTACCTTGTGTAACAACCCTAAAAATGAATAGGATCAAGACATAGGTTTTTCAAGAATGCTTGCGATTAGACCAAGGTCCACACGGGCTGATACGCGTAGAACCAGACCTCAGAACCCTTACTACGACCAAGCCAACTAACTTGGGGAGTTAATTGAGCTTGGAAAGGTTGGAACCAACCATGTGAGGCTCACGAAAACGAAGATTTAATCGAAAGAGTTTTTACCGGACTCAAAAGAAGAAATTTTAAGTTTTGAGGGTCCAATGGTAAAATGGTCTTTTCCAAGCCAAGGGTAATATTGTAATTACCCTGAGGAATTAATTATTTAATAAATTAATTTAATTAATTAAAGCAATCCGCGTGGGGCAACCCGAAATGACCCATTTTCGCAAATGGGATTCACTCGGGTTCGAGCCCCACTAGAAGCAAGGATTTATCTTGCTTTTATTTGATTGGATAAATTAATTAAATTAAATAATAAATATTAGCTGATTTAAGAAAAAGAAAAATCAGATTTTTATTTAATATTTTAGCAAGGAGTCCTAGTTTGACTAATTCCCAAACCAAAACTCCTAACTTAAAGCCACTCACTCTCACGATATCTCTCTCTCACGTTTCACCATTTACTCTCACGTTTCTCTCTGCCTAAACAAGTTCAAAACCAGAAAATATGTTGAAGTTCTTCACACTTGAAGAACTCATACCAAAAATTTAAGAAAACAACATAAATCCATCACTTTAAGCAAAGGGGAGGAGTCTTCCGTCGATTGGTGTTAAAGTGTTGAACTTGGACTGATTTTGGAGAGGATTTGGACAGCAATTTCGTGGTTGAACAAGAAAAAATAAAGGTATGGGTCTTCTTACTCTTGGTCCCTTTCCCAAGAGACCCTTAGGATTCAGAATATTCAATCCGAAAACTAGGGTTGTTCCCCGTTTCATGTCCCTGTCATTAGCTCCCATCAAATCATAGGTTGGTATGTTTGCTGGTAGAAATTAGATGTTGCAATGTGTTTTCGTTATGAATATGTTCATGAACATGTATTTGGAGTCATATGAATGACAAGATTTGTTTCCGAAAATATGTGTGAGTATGTGAAAAAGTTTACTGTAAACTTACTGTGAATAAGTTTTGATTTATGGCTTCAAGTTTGATATGGTCTTGGTTGTCATTTTAAGTGTGTAAACTTATGTAAATGATGATGTTCATTTAAGTGTAATGTGGCTGAATTTAATGATAACTTCTTGGCCAAATATGTCTATGAAAATGCACCTAAAGGACTCACTAAACACTACTCCAAAATGCATGAACTTTTAATGTTAAAAAAGTGGAGAAAATAGGCTACAAAAAGGTAATCAAAATTTCCAGCTTGTGATGTTGGTTTCGGGCAGATTCTGGGAATTTTGGAAGAGTTTTAAAAAGGATTAAAGTAGGTTAGGTCAAGGGGAATCGAACCCAAGACCTCACATGACCCAGAGGCTGAAATTTAAAAAAAAAATGTAATGGAGCTAAGGGGATTCGAACCCCTTAGCTGCTGCCCATGAAATGATTAATAAAGAGAATGGGGATGGGGGGAATCGAACACATGACTCGTGGGAAGAAAGGAAGAGGGAGAATAAAGAAAATAAAAAGATGTGAGGCATGGGAATCGAACCCACGACCTCAAGGCTGGAAATAGAGGCGGCGAAAATGAGTATTAAAGCAAGTGAGGCTGTGGGGGTTCGATCCCACGACCTCACTGCCAATGCCCTCAACCTAGCGAAAAATAAAAGAAAAATATATATGGGGCTGTGGGGGTTCGAAACACCTCACAGCCCCTAGCGAAAATTAAATTAAAGGTAAGGAGGCTGTGGGGGTTCGAACCCACAACCTTCCTACTTAGGAGAATTAAAGAACTAAATAAAAGAGGCTGTGGGGGTTTGATCCCACAACCTCTTGGTTTAGGCAAAATTGTACAATAAAAAGGTTAAGGAAAAATAAGAAGGGGTTGTGGGGGTTCGAACCCACAACCCATCGGCCAATTTAAGAGAAAGGTTAAGTAGAAAATGAATATTTCAATGTTAATATTGTTATTTAACTTAGAGTCATAATGTTATGAATATTAGAATAAAATCAATTAAAAATATAATGATATCCAATTGATTCAAGACTTGGGTTTCCTTGCTCAAGCTTCCGTATTGATACATAAGTCATACATGAATAAAATATCCGAGAATAATGCCACATTCATAGATCGAAATCAAGATCTTGGCACATATACAAGATGCATAAGTCTTGTATCACATATTCTTAGACGAAATATGAATGAAGTGTCATGACTTGAATGTATAGACGCATAAGTCTAACATACGTTCAAAGTAAGTGAATCTAAGAAGTATGTAATGAAATGATGAACCCTAGAAGGGTTAAGTATGAGTGTAAGATACACTAAATGGCCAAGTGCATTGGCATATGATGAAATGAACGTTCACGTAATAAGAGGTGAGTAACTATGAAAAGCAAGGGTGTTAATGATAATGAATGTGGTGACAACATGATATAAGATTAATGTAAATGATGAGAGTAATCTCGAACGAGCCTAAATAAATATTACCAATACGTACTCACCTATGAGAGTGTAAGATAATGAAGAGATCAGTCTCTATGAACACTCTAATGAAGGTATTGAGCTTAACACACTTGACACTAATGATGAGATGAGAAATCATCTAATGAGCTATGATGTCCTCATACTAGAAGTCAGCTTCCATGACGTATGAGTTGAATGAAATGGAACTTTATACTGAGCACCGATAGACTAGCTATGAGCGGTGATGCCTTCTTTCAGGAAGGGCGGAGGTTCACGTAACTCTCATGAGATGAGACTGTCTGTCTTGCCCGGTATGGTTCTCCTTATATCTCCTGGTCTTCGAACCTATACTGCCAATATAGGGATCTTGCGGGGTTAAATTCCCATGTACGCTAGCATGTTTTGGGTTACCTTGGCCGGTGATTCCACCTCTTTTCGTGTGGGGGAGACACTGGATTTCATTATGCTCACATGATTTATGTCGGTTAAAGTTAAAGTTCCCAATGAATGAATGAGGCCAGCCTCAAATGAAGCACATAATGAAATGAATGATACCAAAGGTGTTAGAATAGGATAATCAAAAGGTGAGTTAGATTCAAGTAATGACATTAGGTCATTCTTGGTCATTGCACAACGAACCTAATGAAAGTCTTAAACTACATCCTAGGTATAGCTGGTGTTTACACTGGCCTATGAACGAAATGAAATGGAGTATGTATGAATGAACGAAGCAGACTCTGTGTTTGCTAATGAAGACTCTCTAGTTGAGGTCCCATCTGTTGAGCCCTCATTTCTGGGATGTCTTAATGTAAATCCATGATTCCAAGGTCTCATGGAATATGGATGAATGATATGAAAGAAGTTATGTGCTACATGCAAAATGTACTGTATGTTATATGATATGTGCTATGTGTAAATGTTATGTGCCGTGTGCAAATGTGAAAAGTATGATAATGTATGTTATTCTCATGGTATAACTTTCCTATTCCAAATCTGGAAAGCTCACTGACTTTCCTAATCCAAATTTGGAAAGATCATTTACTTTCCTAATCCAAATTTGGAAACTTTCCTAATCCCAGTTTGGCAAGTCTACTGACTTGACTTCCAAAAATCACGTTGTTAGGAAAGAGCTATTCTTTGTCATGCATGTCCTTGGTGTGTGCTTGCATATACCCATACTTAGTACAAGTGTGTACTAACCCTATACAAACTATACTATTTTAGGTGCAGGCACAGGTGGACGATAGAGCTGAAGGATCATCGTTGCAGTTATTCAGACGTCCAGCATTCATCCGGAGTTGGTAGGTCCTCATGCTTTCGAGGATGCTACTGTTTTATATTCTAGCTTAGATTTAGAGTTGAGCTGGTGGAGCATGTTCCAATAGCGTTTCTTTCTTGTTTTTATTCAGACTATGTGTTGGTGCCATTTTGGCAATTATACGCTTTATAAGTATTAAACTATTCCTTTCATTTGATTATCTCTTAATGTTAGATGGTTGATGGTGAACAAATTACGAATGTACTAGAACTGTTTAGTAAGCAATATTTAGAAACAAATAGTTTCAAAGTTTCCGCTAAAATTAACCTATGTAAAGTAAGAATGACGTAAGTATGCTTGTCTGCGAGCTCTGAGAGGTCAACAACGCCAGTTTCGTCTGGGGTCTGATTCTAGTCGTGACAAAGTTGGTATCAGAGCACTAGGTTAAATTACGAAAATAATAAGTTCACATCAACCACATTGAGTAGTTTCTAAGTCATGGTAGTGAAGTGCACCACTATCCTGAATTAGAGACTGCATGATGCGTAGGAAAATTTCCCTTTTTCTGATCTTATCGTGCTTTTCTGAATGCCTGAATTCTTGGTGTTATGTGCGTGTCTAACATCAATCCTTTTTGTTTTTCCAGAGAATGAACACTAGGAGAGGAAATGGTCAGAGGAGAGGAGGAGCAGCTGCTAGGGGTAATCAGGATCTACCCCAGGCTCCAGCTGAAGGAGTGGCCATGCCAGTTAACCCAGCTGGGTTGACTGATGCTGAGGTGAGGGCATCTTTGGCCCAAATGGCACAGGCCATTACTATGCAGGCCCAGGCTATGACTGCCCAGGTCAACCAACAGGGCGTTCTGAGGGAGAAACCACCGGTTCGTAGCATGGCTGACAGACTGAGGGATTTCACGAGGATGAATCCTCCTATTTTCACCGGGTCTAGGACATCAGAGGATCCCCAGGAGTTTGTGGATGAGATTCATAAGATACTGGTGGCTATGGGGGCCACTGATATTGAGAAGGCTGAGCTGGCTTCCTATCAACTCAAGGATGTTGCACAGACTTGGTGCAAGATGTGGCAAGATAGCCATATCTTAGGTGGAGTGCCAGTCACATGGGAGCTGTTCAAGACAGCATTTCTGGAGAGATTCTTTCCCAGAGAGATGAGGGAGGCCAAGGTTGAGGAATTCGTCAACCTCAAAAAAGGCTCTATGACAGTCAGGAAGTATTCCCTGAAGTTTGTTAAGCTGTCAAGGTATGTTGTTTTCCGTATTATTTAATAGCAAGAATGAGGATAATACTGACTTTGTTGAAATCACCCAGGTATGCTACTTCCCTTGTTTCTAACAGTAGGGATGAGATGAGCAGGTTCCTCACAGGAATCAATGGAGACCTGGAGGAGGAGTGTCGATCTGCTATGCTCCATGATAATATGGTTCTTTCCAGGTTGATGGTGCATGTCCAACAGGTAGAGGACAGCCGCAGAAAGAGAGGTGTTCGTGATGCTAGGAGGCCTAGGCCTCAAGATCAGGCAGGACCCAGTCATGGAGGCCACAGGAACAACTTTGGCGTCCGTGAGCATCCAAGGTTCAAAAAGGGGCAACAGAGTTCTCGGAATTCTAATCCTCAGAGGAGTGCTACACCTAGAGGAGGCAGACCTGAGCCCAAGAAGGGCAATGAAGGTGAGATGCAGCGTCCTAAGAAGAATTGTGCTAAGTGTGGCCGAGCTCACAGTGGAGAGTGCAGACAGGGCACTAATGCCTACTTCGGTTGTGGTAAGAGTGGACACATGGTCAGAGACTCTCCACAGAACAGAGGTCAGGCCGGAGGTAATACTCAGCCTAGGCCTAATCCACACGGTGCAGCAGCAGCCGAGCCTCCTAAGAGGAACAGGTTCTATGCCCTGAAAGGCAGAGATGAGCAGGAGAAGTCCGCTGATGTGGTCATAGGTATGCTGCAAGTGTTCTGAACTTCTGTTTATGCTTTACTTGATCCAGGGTCTACATTTTCCTTTGTAGCTCCTCTTCTTGCTCTTACTTTTGAGCTATTGCCTGAAGTTCTACATGATCCTATAGTGGTTAGTACACCTTTAGGAGAGAATGTAAGAACTGATAGAGTATACAAGGATTGCCCAATAGTTGTGAGTGGTAAAACTATGTGTGCAAACCTGGTTAAGTTACCCATGCATGATTTTGATGTTATTCTTGGTATGGATTGGCTTCACAGTTGTTATGCTTGCTTGGACTGTCGTAGTACAGTGGTGAGATTTCGCTTTCCTAACGAAGAGGAGTTAGTCTGGGAGGGGTACAATTCGAGTCGTCCTAACCACTTGATTTCAAATCTTAAGGCTAATAAAATAATGTCCAAGGGGTTATTGTGTCATCTTGTGAGTGTTAATGATTTAGATCATGACATTCCTTCCATAGACTCAGTGTCTGTAGTGAATGAGTTCTTAGATGTGTTTCCTGATGATTTACTTGGAGTCCCTCCCCTTCGAGAGATTGACTTTGGTATCGATTTAGAACCCGATACTAAACCAATTTCAATTCCTCCTTATAGAATCGCCCCAGCTGAGTTCAAAGAGTTGAAGCTGCAGTTAAAAGATCTCACTGACAAGGGTTTCATTCAGCCGAGCATATCCCCTTGGGGCGCTCCAGTGTTGTTTGTGAAGAAGAAAGATGGAACCCTTAGAATGTGTATCGATTATCGGAAGCTCAACAAAGTCACTATAAAGAATAAGTATCCACTCCCCAGAATAGATGATCTGTTTGATCAACTCCAAGGGTCTAGTTTCTTCTCTAAGATTGATCTTCGTTCAGGGTATCATCAGCTTAGTGTTAGGGATGGAGATATTCAAAAGACAGCCTTTCATACCCGCTATGGTCACTATGAGTTTCTAGTCATGTCATTTGGTCTCACGAATGCACCTACTGCATTTATGGATCTCATGAATGGGGTCTTCCGTGAATACCTTGACTCTTTCGTCATAGTATTCATTGATGACATTCTCATTTACTCTAAGACCAAGGAAGAGCATGAACACCATTTGAGACTAACCTTGCAGGTACTTAGACAGCATCAGTTCAATGCCAAATTTAGCATATGTGAATTTTGGCTGAGATCAGTGACCTTCCTGGGTCATGTTGTGTCCGACCAGGGGATGGAGGTGGATCCCAAGAAGACTGAGGCTGTGAAGAACTGGCCAAAGCCTCTTACTCCTACTGATATCCATAGCTTTTTTGGATTTGCTGGTTACTACCGCAGGTTTGTGGAAGGTTTTTCTTCCATTGCTGCCCCATTGACAGCTTTGACTAAGAAGAAAGCCATGTTTGAATGGATGGAGACTTGTGAGAAGAGTTTCCAGGAGCTCAAAGACAGACTCACTTCAGCCCCGGCGCTTACTTTGCCTAAGTGTGGTGAGAATTACACTGTTTATTATGATGCATCTAGGGTTGGTTTAGGTTGTGTTCTTATGCAGGTTTGTAAGGTGATAGCCTATGCATCTAGACAACTCAAGGTTCATAAGAAGAATTATCCCACTCATAACCTGGAGTTGGCAGCTGTGGTGTTTGCACTGAAGCTGTGGAGGCATTATCTGTATGGAGTGCATGTTGATGTGTTCACAGACCATAAGAGTCTCCAGTACGTGTTCACACAGAGGGAGTTGAATCTACGTTAGCGAAGATGGTTGGAGCTGTTGAAGGATTATGATATGAATGTGCACTACCATCCAGGTAAGGCTAATGTTGTAGCTGATGCTTTGAGCAGGATGAGAATGGGAAGTACAACTCACGTTGAGGATAAGAAGAAGGAGCTGGTAAAAGTTGTACACAGACTGGCCAGACTGGTTGTGCGTTTGGTTGACTCCATTAGTGGGGATGTTTCAGTTCATCCTAGTTTTGAATCATCCTTGGTAGTTGAAGTTAAGCAGGGTCAGCATCTAGATCCCGTGTTGATGGAGCTGAAGGACTCAGTGCTGATGAAGATGAATGAGTCTTTCGCTTTGGGAGGTGATGGCATACTTAGGTATCAGGACAGGCTGTGTGTGCCAGATGTGGATGATTTGCGGACCAGGATTGTTGCAGAGGCCCATGGTTCCAGATATTCTATACATCCAGGTTCCAACAAGATGTATCATGATCTCAAGCAGATTTATTGGTGGGATGGCATGAACAAGGACATTGCAGAATATGTGGCCAAGTGTCCTAATTGTCAGCAGGTTAAGGCAGAGCATCTCAAGCCTGGTGGTCTGACGCAGATTATTGAGGTTCCAACTTGGAAATGGGAGGCCATTAATATGTACTTCGTGGTTGGTCTTCCGAGGACTAGGAGGCAGCATGACTCTATATGGGTTATTGTGGATAGATTGACTAAGTCTGCATACTTTATCCCTGTGAAGTCTACTTACAGAGCCGAGGATTATGCGAGACTCTACATTGATGAGATTGTGAGATGGCATGGGATTCCCTTGTCTATTATTTCAGACAGAGGAGCTCAGTTTACTTCTCATTTCTGGAGATCTTTCCAGAAGAGCTTGGGCACGCAGGTGAAGCTTAGCACTGCCTTTCACCCTCAGACAGATGGGCAGGCAGAACGCACCATACAGACATTGGAGGATATGTTGAGGGCGTGTGTGATTGACTTCAGAGGTAATTGGGATGACCATCTGCCTTTAATAGAGTTCTCGTATAATAATAGCTATCACTCCAGCATTGGGATGGCACCGTTTGAGGCACTGTATGGTAGGAGGTGTAGATCTCCAGTTGGGTGGTTCGAGGTTGGAGAGTCATCCATTTTGGGTCCGGAGATCATTCATGAGGCCTTAGAGAAGGTCAGAATGATTAGGGACAGGTTGACTACTGCTTACAGTCCGCAGAAGTCATATGCTGATAACAGAAGGCGGCCCTTAGAGTTTGATGTTGGTGACCAGGTTTACTTGAAAATATCGCCTATGAAAGGGGTGATGAGATTTGGTAGAAAAGGGAAGCTGAGTCCGAGGTATGTTGGGCCATATGAGATCCTACAGCGTGTGGGTGAGGTGGCATATGAGTTAGCATTGCCTACAGAACTAGCTTCTGTTCATCCAGTCTTTCATGTCTCTATGTTGAAGAAGTGCCTAGGTCATCCAGCATCAATCTTACCTGTTGAAGGTTTGGGGGTTGGTGAAGACTTGTCTTATGAGGAGGTACCTGTTGAGATCTTAGACAGACAGGTCAAGCGGCTGAGGAACAAGGAGATTGCAACAATGAAGGTATTGTGGAGAAATCATCTTGTTGAGGGTGCTACGTGGGAGGCTGAGGCCGACATGAGAGCTCGCTACCCTCACCTGTTTAGCTCTTGAGGTTAGACTTCAGACTCTTAAACCTATGTTTCCTTACCTCCCCGTATTTTGTTGCTATTGATTTAATGTGTATAGTGCTTTTATTATGACCTGACTGGCATTACAATGTGAAGTAATAGTGTCATTCGGGGACGAATTTTCCTAAGGGGGGGATAATGTAACAACCCTAAAAATGAATAGGATCAAGACTTAGGTTTTTCAAGAATGCTTGCGATTAGACCAAGGTCCACACGGGCTGATACACGTAGAACCAGACCTCTGAACCCTTACTATGACCAAGCCAACTAACTTGGGGAGTTAATTGAGCTTGGAAAGGTTGGAACCAACCATGTGAGGCTCACGAAAACAATGATTTAATCGAAAGAGTTTTTACTGGACTCAAAAGAAGAAATTTTAAGTTTTGAGGGTCCAAGGGTAAAATGGTCTTTTCCAAGCAAAGGGTAATATTGTAATTACCCTGAGGAATTAATTATTTAATAAATTAATTTAATTAATTAAAGCAATCCGGGTGGGGCAACCCGAAATGACCCATTTTCGCAAATGGGAGTCACTCGGGTTCGAGCCCCACTTGAAGCAAGGATTTATCTTGCTTTTATTTGATTGGATAAATTAATTAAATTAAATAATAAATATTAGCTGATTTAAGAAAAAGAAAAATCAGATTTTTATTTAATATTTTAGCAAGGAGTCCTAGTTTGACTAATTCCCAAACCAAAACTCCTAACTTAAAGCCACTCTCTCTCACGATATCTCTCTCTCACATTTCACCATTTACTCTCACGTTTCTCTCTGCCTAAACAAGTTCAAAAACAGAAAATATATTGAAGTTCTTCACACTTGAAGAACTCATACCAAAAATCTAAGAAAACAACATAAATCCATCACTTTAAGCAAAGGGGAGGAGTCTTCCGTCGATTGGTGTTAAAGTGTTGAACTTGGACTGATTTTGGAGAGGATTTGGGCAGCAATTTCGTGGTTGAACAAGAAAAAATAAAGGTATGGGTCTTCTTACTCTTGGTCCCTTTCCCAAGAGACCCTTAGGATTCAGAATATTCAATCCGAAAACTAGGGTTGTTCCCCGTTGCATGTCCCTGTCATTAGCTCCCATCAAATCATAGGTTGGTATGTTTGCTGGTAGAAATTAGATGTTGCAATGTGTTTTAGTGATGAATATGTTCATGAACATGTATTTGGAGTCATATGAATGACAAGGTTTGTTGCCGAAAATATGTGTGAGTATGTGAAAAAGTTTACTGTAAACTTACTGTGAATAAGTTTTGATTTATGGCTTCAAGTTTGATATGGTCTTGGTTGTCATTTTAAGTGTGTAAACTTATGTAAATGATGATGTTCATTTAAGTGTAATGTGGCTGAATTTAATGATAACTTCTTGGCGAAATATGTCTATGAAAATGCACCTAAAGGACTCACTAAACACTACTCCAAATGCATGAACTTTTAATGTTAAAAAAGTGGAGAAAATAGGCTACAAAAAGGTAATCAAAATTTCCAGCTTGTGATGTTGGTTTCAGGCAGGTTCTGGGAATTTTGGAAGAGTTTTAAAAAGGATTAAAGTAGGTTAGGTCAAGGGGAATCGAACCCAAGACCTCACATGACCAAGAGGCTGAAATTTTAAAAAAAAAATATAATGGAGCTAAGGGGATTCGAACCCCTTAGATGCTGCCCATGAAATGAATTAATAAAGAGAATGGGGATGGGGGGAATCGAACACATGACTCGTGGGAAGCAAGGAAGAGGGAGAATAAAGAAAATAAAAAGATGTGAGGCATGGGAATCGAACCCACGACCTCAAGGCTGGAAATAGAGGCGGCGAAAATGAGTATTAAAGCAAGTGAGGCTGTGGGGGTTCGATCCCACGACCTCACTGCCAATGCCCTCAACCTAGCGAAAAATAAAAGAAAAATATATATGGGGCTGTGGGGGTTCGAACCCACCACCTCACAGCCTCTAGCGAAAATTAAATTAAAGGTAAGGAGGCTGTGGGGGTTAGAACCCACAACCTCCCTACTTAGGCGAATTAAAGAACAAAATAAAAGAGGCTGTGGGGGTTTGATCCCACAACCTCTTCGTTTAGGCGAAATTGGACAATAAAAAGGTTAAGGAAAAATAAGAAGGGGTTGTGGGGGTTCGAACCCACAACCCTTCGGCCAATTTAAGAGAAAGGTTAAGTAGAAAATTAATATTTCAATGTTAATATTGTTATTTAACTTAGAGTCATAATGTTATGAATATTAGAATAAAATCAATTAAAAATATAAATGATATCCAATTGATTCAAGACTTGGGTTTCCTTGCTCAAGCTTCCGTATTGATACATAAGTCATACGTGAATAAAATATCCGAGAATAATGCCACATACTTAGATCGAAATCAAGATCTTGGCACATATACAAGATGCATAAGTCTTGTATCACATAATCTTAGAAGAAATATGAATGAAGTGTCATGACATGAATGTATAGACGCATAAGTCTAACATACGTTCAAAGTAAGTGAATCTAATAAGTATGTAATGAAATGATGAACCCTAGAAGGGTTAAGTATGAGTTTAAGATACACTAAATGGCCAAGTGCATTGGCATATAATGAAATGAACGTTCACGTAATAAGAGGTGAGTAACTATGAAAAGCAAGGGTGTTAATGATAATGAATGTGGTGACAACATGATATAAGATTATTGTAAATGATGAGAGTAATCTCGAACGAGCCTAAATAAATGTTACCAATACGTACTCACCTATGAGAGTGTAAGATAATGAAGAGATCAGTCTCTATGAACACTCTAATGAAGGTATTGAGCTTAACACACTTGATACTAATGATGAGATGAGAAATCATCTAATGAGCTATGATGTCCTCATACTAGAAGTCAGCTTCCATGACGTATGAGTTGAATGAAATGGAACTTTATACTGAGCACCGATAGACTAGCTATGAGTGGTGATGCCTTCTTTTGGGAAGGGCGGAGGTTCACGTAACTCTCATGAGATGAGACTGTCCGGCTTGCCGGGTATGGGTCTCCTTATTCTCCTGGTCTTCGAACCTATACTGCCAATATAGGGATCTGGCGGGGTTAAATTCCCATGTACGCTAGCTTGTTTTGGGTCACCTTGGCCGGTGATTCCACCTCTTTTCGGTGTGGGGGAGACACTTGATTTCATGATGCTCACATGATCTATGTCGGTTAAAGTTAAAGTTCCCAATGAATGAATGAGGTCAGCCTCAAATGAAGCACATAATGAAATGAATGATACCAAAGGTGTTAGAATAGGATAATCAAAAGGTGAGTTAGATTCAAGTAATGACATTAGGTCATTCTTGGTCATTGCACAACAAACCTAATGAAAGTCTTAAACTACATCCTAGGTATAGCTGGTGTTTACACTTGCCTATGAACGAAATGAAATGGAGTACGTATGAATGAACGAAGCAGACTCTGTGTTTGCTAATGAAGACTCTCTTGTTGAGGTCCCATCTGTTGAGCCCTCATTTCTGGGATGTCTTAATGTCAAGTCCATGATTCCAAGGTCTCATGGCATATGAATGAATGATATGAAAGAAGTTATGTGCTACATGCAAAATGTACTGTATGTTATATGATATGTGCTATGTGTAAATGTTATGTGCCGTGTGCAAATGTGAAAAGTATGATGATGTATGTTATTCTCATGGCATAACTTTCCTATTCCAAATCTGGAAAGATCACTGATTTTCCTAATCCAAATTTGGAAAGATCATTTACTTTCCTAATCCACAGTTGGAAACTTTCCTAATCCCAATTTGGCAAGTCTACTGACTTGACTTCCAAAAATCACGTTGTTAGGAAAGAGCTATTCTTTCTCATGCATGTCCTTGGTGTGTGCTTGCAAATACCCATACTTAGTACAAGTGTGTACTAACCCTATACAAACTCTACTATTTTAGGTGCAGGCACAGGTGGACGATAGAGCTACAGGATCATCGTTGCAGTTATCCGGACTTCCAGCATTCATCCGGAGTTGGTTGGTCCTCACGCTTTCGAGGATGCTACTGTTTTATATTCTAGCTTAGATTTAGAGTTGAGCTGGTGGAGCATGTTCCACTAGCGTTTCTTTCCTGTTTTTATTCAGACTATGTGTTGGTGCCATTTTGGCAATTATACGCTTTATAAGTATTGAACTATTCCTTTCATTTGATTATCTCTTAATGTTAGATGGTTGATGGTGAACAAATTACGAATGTACTAGAATTGTTTAGTAAGCAATATTTAGAAACAAAAAGTTTCACATTTTCCGCTAAAATTAACCTATGTAAAGTAAGAATGACGTAAGTAGGCTTGTCTGCGACCTCTAAGAGGTCAACGACGCCGGTCTTGTCTGGGGTCTAGATTCCGGTCGTGATACCTTGGCAAGTAGACCACCTTCTTTCGGTGCAGGGTTTCATGACACTGGATTACATTTTTACCTCACATGGTCTAATATCGGTTAAGGCGATTGTTCCCTCAAGTAAAATGAAAGACAAGTAAATGGACATTGACTAGAGTGACTTGAGGAGTCTACTTTGTATAAGTAGGGGTATGGGACTCTACCTAGACATTGCACAAGTTCATTCTAAGGGAAATCCTAGGATATTGTTCCTGTGTAATATGAATATGAAATTTATATGCTTATGATATATGACGTTGTTTTTATATGATATTGACTATGTTAATGACTATGAAATGGTCTATGTTTCTATGTGTGATAACGACTACGTATGAGGTATGTTTTATGAAGCAAAACATTACTTATGGTCTCCTATCTTGTTTACTTGATTATATGGGGTTATGGGGCTTCACATGATCATTGCACTTTTAAGCTTGGGATGAGATTATTGGTAAGTGTTTTGTATGTTATGTTTAAATGATCTAATGAACATGAAATGTTAATATCACTTTATGATGGTAAGTCATTGGTTATGATCATTCTTTATATTGTTGTGATCCTTATCTTGTATATTCTCTCTTGTATGTGCATTAAAGGCTTTCAAATGACTTAGCATGCTTTCTAAAGAAATGTTCCTTTTTCATGCACGTCCTTAATTGTTTATATGCATATACCCATACTTTGTACATATGGTGTACTAACCCCTTACTTTATATAACTACAGATGTAAGGTCCGACCATTGAAGATTAAGAAGGTCAATTGAAGAAGCTTGGAAATCTTTCTCCAAGTGTTGGTAGGTCCTCATGTTCGGGAATGCTATCTTTTCGTTATTCTAGCTTATGAAGATTTTAGTAGTTTTAAGAGATACTCATTATTTCCTTCTATCATTTGGATTCTATGTAGTAAGTCCTATATGACGTATTAACTTTGTATTGGCTAAGTCCAAAACTCGTATTCTTTAGATGGTTTTTATGTGAGACAACTTTTAGACTTTCGTATGTATGTTTATCATGTTGCTATAACAAGAGCATAAGTAAGCTTCTATGTGAGAGGTCTAAGTATACCTCACTTAGTATATGTAAAAGTTTTTAACTTTTACGCATTTTTAACAGATGACAAGTTATGACGAATGTTAAGGGCTTGTATGAGTCCTCTAAGAGTACGACAACGCCGGTCGCAATTGGGGGTGCTCCCCTGACGAGACACCAGTGTCATGAAACCCCACACCAAAAGAAGGTGGTCTACTTGCCAATGTACAACCAAAACATGAACAAACCATTCTAGGTGGATCCATTAGCTAGTATTCCTATGGAGGCAACATAGTTCAAGAACTAGGAGATATATTAGAGACCCATAGTTCCACATTACATGGAAGCCTTTATCTCATGAGAGTCATTGTGAACCTACCTTCCCACTTGGGAAGGGATACCTCTCATATCTAGTTCACTTGGTGGAAATGTATAGTCGCTTTTTGAATTGCTTTTAAGTTATCATTAGTAATCAATCTTATCATAGGACATAGGAGATTAACTCCTTGTATAAACATAATAATTATCTCATTATGTTTAGGATGAGAATTTCCTTTCATCACAACCCTTCATTAAAGAGATTAACATATCATAGTCATATTGTGTAAGGCATACAAGAGAAACATCATCAACTTTGCATTATCATATCCTTATCATGATCCCACATTTAACATATTCATGGACCATCATATATGAATAGCAACATCATACATACTTCAATTGCATATCAACATAAATTATAGGCCAACATCAACATAGTAGAGAAATCATCACTTCAGAAGACTTACCTTGTAACACCTCTAAAATGACTTAGGTGAAACTAGAGCCAAACATGTTTGTATTAATGGTAGAAGGTCCTAAAATGTTTTATAATGTGGGAATGATGTAGCGTCTAAAGATTTGAGTTAATTGGAAGACAGACGTCGAGAGACGACCAAGATGTTCGATGACTAGTCAACTATATGCCCCATGTGTTTTTATGTGCTTATGTGTGTGTGTCATGAGATTATGGGGTCCTTATATGAGTAATAATAGTGTTTATAGGAAATGTGTCAAGTTTCATGAAGTTTGGATGTCAAACGTCCAGGAACGTCCATGATGTTTGAATGGTTTGCCTTGCAACGACCTTGTGTGTCTTAGCATGTTTTATCGAGTTTTATGTGTTCATTTTGGATGAAAATTATGTGAGAGGTCCTAAACATGTATACATGAATATTCGGGTTGGAAACATTTGGGAGAAAGTCCGCAAGGACCAACAAAGTTTCCTTGAGGAAGGACCCTTCACAAGAGCCTAAAGCTATCTAGACTAGCCCCAAATGACTGAGGCAATCGATGTCTAGTAGGCTGGTCGACGCCCCGCCAATGGTGGCGTGGGTCAATAATTAGCCTAGAGAGCTTAAGCTACTAAATGAAGGTCTCTTATCCAAACGACGGCCAGCCAGGACGGCCCGTAGTTGGACCAATGCCCCGTCGTTGGGCAGGCGTTGATGGGTCTATTTTCCTGCGTAGCTTACTGTTAAATTTAGGGGTTAATTGGTAAATTCACCCCACATCCAAATAACTAAATGGACAGTTTATTAAGGGTATTATAGGTCTTTTAATTGGGTTTATAAGTCCTAACTACCTAGATTAATTTATAATTTTAAAATCAACACCCAAAACCTCTAAAGAGATCTCTAGAACACCATTGAAGCTTGAAGAGAGATTGAAGCTTGACGGTTGATTTCTCCACCAATTTCTCTCAATTTTCGTCGATTAACATCATTTAAGGTATGGTTTTCATCCTTCAAACTCTTTTCATCAAGGAGCCCAACTTCAAAGTGATTTTCAAGAGTTTCTCAAAAGATAGATTTCTAACTTGTGATCTAGCCATGGGTTATTGCATAAAATGTTTTGAATCATTTAATATTGATTGAATTGATGTTAGTTTGATGATTTTAACCTAAAATCTTCATGAACCCATGCAAAACATAAATTCTTAAATTTGGCTATAATTTGGGTGAGGTGATCATACTCAATGCTTATGAATTCTAGTGTAGTTTTCTTTGGGCTATTGAATGATATATGAATTGTATAGGATTTATGTATAGTATGTATTAGATTGATGAATTTATCTTGAATTGATTTAGATTCATTGAGTACTATGATTTTTGTATTGAATTGATGATCATGGCATGGGTAAGGGCCTTTTGGTATTGTATTGGATGATTTAGCTATGGATTGAAGTGGTGAAAATGGATTTGTGGTATGATGCCGTAATTCTCTTTATATTATGTAAATTTAGGTCTTTATTATGTTTTGATTGGTATGGTCCACTTATGGTGATGGTGCTATGTGTTATAATTGTGAATTATGTGGCCTCGTCGGCGTCACTTTATGTATTATGATGATCATGGCCTTGTCGGTACTACTTGATATATTGTGATGGTTTCTGTAGTTGATTTATGTGAGTATGATCATATCTATCTACTTGTGATTAAGGTAAAAGTATGTGTTCTTCTATTGATGTTGTTAGGTGATCATGTTAGACTATGACTATGTACTTATGTGTGTAGTCTTAGGGTTGATGCATGATTCTTCCTACTTCATTATATGAGTCTTATGATGATTATATTTTAGGTTCTATAGTAATGTATAGGGTGATGGTTGACTTGGTTGTGCCTATGTGTTTCTTAAGTGATATGGTATATGTGATAAAGTGAAGTATTGGTGTGTCTTGTTTGATAGACTTGTTGTCCCTCTTGATACCTATTGAATGTAAATATGAGATTCTTGACTTAGTATGCTAAAGATCCTTAGTCTGGTATATGTAATGTACATGTGGCCTTGAACATAGTGAGAAGGTCAAATTATGTGGAACCCTCAACCTAGTTGAGTGGTTATGATATCCTTGAAGTTGGAAGCCGTAATGGTATCCTTATTGTGTGAATGGTGGACTTAAGGTTTGTTGGCTGGAACGCCATGAAATCATCCTTAGGAAAGTCATTTATCTATCCTCTTAGCCATTGTACGTAGCCTTAGTGGAACCTCTTTGGTAGGGTGAATGTGATTGGGTTATGAACTATATATGGAACCTCTTCATGTGATCCTTTATGTGAACTACTCTATGAGAACAAAGTCTTGCATCGAGTGAGTATGGTTTGGGAAGTAGCTTTATTTTAGATAAGAATAGAGGACAAAGAAACCCTTCATATTCCTTAACCATGTACCTACTTTGGATGTGTCAAAGTTCTACCATTGGTAAGTAGAACACCCTCCGTCGGAGTAGGTTACAACTCCGGATTCCATGCTTAGCTACCATGGTATATATCGGTTATGGCCTATTCTCATAGTGTGGGATACCCACTAGTGTTGGAGAAGTTCTACGAAGTTTAGGTAGTGTTATGGGATGCTATCTAGGCATTGCACGATTAGGCTTTAAAGATATTAGTAAGTGACTCCCTAGGTCTTTTCAAGACCATTACTTGAATGTCCTTATATGTTGAATGTCTCTTCAATGTATTAATGGAAGTAATGACTTAAGTTAGAAAGTGTGTAAATGAATAAGTACCTAGTCTAGAGTAACTTTAAGGATTGTCTAGTTAAAGTGTGAAGGGGGCATAAAGGATGGTCTCTTCATGTCTTACCTAGGGAAATCTTAAGAATGACTCTATATAGGAAGGTTGATTAATGAAGTGAGAATTATCTTATCTTAGGTTATCTAAAGGATCTCTTAGGTGTGTGTGAAGGGATTTTAAGGGCGGTCACTTCACTACTCACACAAGTGAGCCTTAGATTCACTTTTGGTAGGAGGGTCTCATGTTATGTGTTTTGGTGTATTGTAAGTGCATTTAACTTATTATAGGTATTCCTAAGGATCATTTAGGTGTGCTTAGAGAGGGTGTATGGGCGGTCTTTCTTTGTATTGCTTAAGTGAGTCTTAGGATAGCCTTTAGTAAGAGGGTTGTATGCTAAATGAGGTCAGTGTGAAGCTTGAATTAATTCAATGTAACTTTGCATGGTTTACTGTAATATTTTTTAAATGCGGTTAAATGCTTATGTGATGTCTTATGTGATTCTAAGGTGTTAAA
This sequence comes from Solanum sitiens, assembly GCA_016801875.1. Taxonomy (NCBI): domain Eukaryota; kingdom Viridiplantae; phylum Streptophyta; class Magnoliopsida; order Solanales; family Solanaceae; genus Solanum; species Solanum sitiens. The sequence goes on along the minus strand of JABWTJ010000917.1, from coordinate 38,324 downwards.
TGTTGATCTTATTCTTATACTGTTATATTTTAATCAAAAAGAGAATATTTCAAATAAATGTCCGTTATCATGATTTTTATGCACTGTGCCATACTTAGGACATGTGTTTGTACTAATTCCATAGTTTTATCTATATCTAAAGTGATTCATAGGTGAAGGGAATTTTTGGATCAAATCTTGGATAATAGGATCTTTCAAGCAAGGTTGAAGTATGTCCTTATTTGACTAGAGGGCATCAATATCTTAGAGTTCTTTTATTAAATCATTGTAATAGACTTAGTAGTACTATATTTTGATGTATGGGCCGTGTCCCAAGTATATTTTGAGTCTAAAATTTGATGAAATGAGACTTAGTATTTCCTTTGATTTTATATGAAAGATATCTTGAAAGACCATTCAATTGTTGGGAAAAGTTTTAATTCCGCACTACTTTTCATATATGTATATGCGATGAGTGATACGAAAGGGCTTGTAGAAGACCTCCGAGAGGTCAAGTACGCATTGTTGAACTCCAAGAGTGCCATTGTAACAACCCTAAAAATGGATATGCTAAGTAATGCTTAATGTGTCTAGAATGCCTACGATTAGACCGGGTTCACACGGATTGATGCGCGTAGAACCAGACCTCTAAACCCTTGCTACAGCCAAACCAACTAACTTGGGGAGTTAGTTGATCTTGAAAAGGTTGGGTCCAGCCATGTAGGGCTCTCAAATACGAAGATTTACTCGAATGAGTCTTTACCGGACTTAAAAAGGGAAAATCTTAGGTTTGGAAGGTCTAGGGCTAAAATGGCCTTTTTCCAAGATAAGGGTAGTATCGTAATTACCCTAAATATGTAATTAATTATTTAATTAATAAGGTGGAGGGGAATTTTGGGGAGAGAGGGCCAAAAATTGGCCTTTGAGTGAAGTCTTGCTCCACCCGGGTTCGAACCTAGGTGGAAGCAATGATTTAAATTGTTTTTATTTAAATTGGTAAATTAATTTAATTAATTAATATTTATTAGCTGATTTAAGATAAAGGAAAATCAGATTTTTGTTAAATTAATAAGGAGTCCTAGTTTGACTAATTCCCAAACTAAAACTCCTAATCCTAAAACTACTCTCTCACGCTCATCTCTCTCACGTCTCTCCACTTCTCTTTCACGTTTCTCTGCCAAACAAAAGTACAAAAGCAGAAAAATTACTAAAGTTCTTCACACTTGAAGAACTCACACGAAAAATATAATCAAAACATAAGCAAAAACGCTAGGCAAAAGGGACGGGTTTTTCCGTTGAGTTGGTGTTGAAGCTTTTGGATTTGGACGTGTGTTTGGAGAAGCTTTGGGCAGCAAGTTCAAGGTTTGAACGTCAAAATAAGGTATGGGTTTTCTTACTCTTGGTCCCTTTCCCAAGAGACCCTTAAGTTTCAGAATAATCTATTTCGAAAACTAGGGTTGTTCCCCGTTGCTTGTCCTTGTCACTAGCTCCCATCGAATCATAGGTTGGGTATGTTTGCTGGTACAAATTAGGAATGTAATGTGTTTTTGTGATGATTATGTTTATGTATGTATGTTCGGAATTATGTGATTATTGAGCATGTTGTCCGAAATTATGTGAAAAATGATGTGTGTGCAATGTGTAGCCGTGATATACACTCATGGATTCAAGTTCGAAAATGACATGTTTATGGTTGTATTTCATGTGCACAAACTTGTTTAAATCGTGATGTTCATAAGTGATGTAAAAATGCTGATTTGATTGCAAACTAATAGTCAAATGAATCCATGAAAATGCACCTATAGAACTCACTAAGAACTACTTAAAACTTCTAAACATTTAACGTGAAAGAGGTGAGAAAATAGGCTGCCAAAAAAAATGTGATAAAGTCATGCTATATGGAAATGAATTAAAATATGTGAGGCCACTTAGAATTGAACCCATGACCTCACCATGTTAAAAGTCATAGAAATAATGTAAGTTAAAAAGAATGTGGCAAGGGGGATTCGAACTAGTCACCTTGACCGAAAATGAAATACTAAAAATAAGAAATGAGAGGAGTGGGATTCAAACCCACCACCTATCAGACAGATTTAGGCGTGTGGGAATCGAACTCACGACCTCTAGGCAGAACAAAGAGAATTTAAGGAGAAATATTTAAGTGGGGCTGTGGTGGTTCGAACCCCACACCCCCTCGGCCAAAAGGAGAGAAATTAAAGAGAAGGAAATAAAAAGAAAATGAGGTTGTGAGGTTCTATCCCACATCCTCTCAGTCCCAATGAAAGAAAAATAAAGGGAGAAATTAAGGAAAAATAAAATGAAAGCGTTGGGGCTCGATCTTGGGTCCCCAAGCCGTGTGGATCAACCCAAAATAAATAAAAATGTAAGTGTTGTCCAAGGGATTTGAAATCGGGTTCCCTTGCCCAAATTACGTATTGATACATAAGTCATACGTGAATAAATATTCAAATAATGTTGCCTACATAGATCGAAATCGAGATCTTGGCATACTTACAAAATGCATAAGTCTTGTACCACATAATCTTAGCAAGATATGAATCACTTAATCGAACTATGAATGAAGCCTCATGGCTTGTATGCATAGACCCATAAGTCTAGCATACGTTTAAAGTAAGTGAACCTAAGATGTATGTAACGAAATGATGAAACCCTAGAAGGGTCAAGTAAGAGTGTGAAACACACTAAATGGTCAAGTGCATTGGCATACGATGAAATGAACATTCACGTAAAAAGGAGTTAGTAAATATGAAGAGCAAATGTTCTAAAGCTAATGAATGTGGTGACAACATGATAAGAGGCTAATGTGAAAGATGAGAGCAATCTCAAATGAGCCTAAGTAAATGTTACCAAAATGTACTCACCTATGAGGGTGTAAAGTTAATGAAGAGACCAGTCTCTATGAACACTCTAATGAAAGTATTGAGATTAATGTGTACTTAATACTAATGATGAGATGAGAAATCTTCTAATGAGCTATGATGTCCTCATACTAGAAGCCAGCTTCCATGACGTATGAGTTGAATGTAATGGAACTTTATACTGAGGATCGATAGGCTAGCTATGAGCGGTGATGCCTTCTTTCGGAAAGGGCGGAGGTTCACGTAACTCTCATGAGATGAGACTGTCCGGCATGACGGGTATGGGTCTCCTTATATCTTTTAGTCTTTTAACCTATACTGCCAATATAGGGATCTAGCAGGGTTCAATCCCCTATATACGCTAGCATGTTTTGGGTCACTTTGGCCGGTGATTCCACCTCTTTTCGGTGTGGGGCAGACACTGGATTTCATGATGCTGACATGATCTATGTCGGTTAAGTTAAAGTTCCCAATGAATGAATGAGGCCAGCCTATAATGATTCACATAATGAAATGAACGATACCAAAGGTGTTAGGATATGATAATGAAGAGGTGAGCTAGACTCAAGTAATGACACTAGGTTATTCTTGATCATTGCACAGCAAACCCGATGAAAGTGTTAAACTAAATCCTAGGTATGGCTAGTGTTTACACTAGCTTATGAATGAATGAAATGAAGTATGTATGAATGAATGAAGCAGACTCTGTGTTTGCTAAAGAAGGCTCCCTAGTTGAGGTCCCATATGTTGAGCCCTCATTTTGGGATGTCTTAATGTTAAGTCCACGATTCCGAGGTCTCATGGCATATGAACGAATGATATGAAAGATGTAATGTGCTATATGCAATATGTTATGTGTTATGTGTAAGATGTTATGTGTTGTATGCAATATGATACGTATGATGATGCATGTTACTCTCATGGCATGACTTTCCTAATCCAATTTGGCAAGTCCACTGACTTTTCTAATCCAAATTTGGCAGGTCCACTAACTTTCCCAATCCAAATTTGGCAAGTCTACTGACTTGACTTTCCATAATCATGTTGTTAGGAAAGAGCTATCCTTACTCATGCATGTCCTTAGTGTGTGCTTGCATATACCCATACTTAGTACAAGTGTGCACTAATCCCATACAACTCTACATTTTTAGGTGCAGGCACAGGTGGACGTTAGAGCTTACAATACGATGTTGTAGCTATCCAGACATGGAGTTTTCATCCAGATTTGGTAGGCCCTCATGCTTTCGAGGATGTCTACTGTTATTATCTAGCTGAGATGTAGGCTTTAGCTTGTGGAGCATGTGCCACTAGTGTTTCTTTCCCATTTTATTTCAGACATTGTATTGGTGCCATTTTGGCAAGTATACACTTAATTTAGTATTGAACTATTTCTTTCAGTTGATGATCTTAATGTTAGATGGTTGACTGTGAACGTATATGAATTTAAGTAGAATGATATACATACATGTTAAGGAACAATAGTTTCAAATTTTCCGCTAAAATTAACCTAGATGAAGTAAGGATGACGTATGTAGGCTTGTCTGTGACCTCTGAGAGGTCAACGACGCCGGTCTCGTCTGGGGTCTAAACTCTGGTCGTGACAACCATATCTTCTAGTGTGTACTCTCGGGATGTGACATACCTATTGATTCCAAGAATCTTCATCAATAAATTACTCTTAGTTCACAACAGTCATCCAATAATATAGTGAAAACTATAAATAATCAAATCCATTATTTAGGGAGAAAACATGCTTCACATAAAAAACCAACCATTCCATATAAGTTACTCAACAATACATACTTCATAGCCGTAGAAAATCATAGTTTATCATAATTACTCATAAACATCGAGTTTGGAAGAAAACCCATTGGTAGAGTAAAAATCCTAAGAATGGAGTTGTTAGAAATAACTTTGAAAGGACCTCTTGGGGAAAGGAATCCCAAGAGTGAAGAACCCATACCTTATTGACGAATTAATCCACAAATTTTGAATGAAAACCTTGGAGACTTTGTCTTCTTCGTCAAGATTTCTTGTTCTTCAATGGTGGTTGAATAGAGAGAGAATTTTGAGAGAGATGAGAGGGATTTTGTAATTCTGATTTGGAGTGCGTGTAAATGGTTTAGAACTGACGAAAAACCAATATAAACTCTTCCCCTAAATTACCCAAAAGATCCCTCACTTAATTAGGTCTTTTTGTGAAGTTAAATTCACTTAAAAATGAAGATGACTATTCTGGGCTGTGGCTGCGCATCGCGGGGATAATTTCTATTCTTTTTTTTGAAAATTTGGGTCAAGACAGTGAGCCTCGTAGAGGCCCTGTATCACAAATAAAAATTTGCCTAGCCAGTGCTGGCTGCGCGACGCGCAAGGGCTTCCATATATTGGCTACCGCAAGCTTCTTTAGCAGCTTGCTCACCAATGTTTGGGTCCTATTGAAAGACCCTTTGGGCGATCCTTGGGTAGTCGTTACCGGACATTTAGACCCTTTATACTATGTTTTACCAATTTAAAGTCTTTTTACAAGTTTTGGATTTCATTTGACACTCCCAAACCTTCACCAAACATAGGGACATCTACTAGTTCAAATTAGCTAGTTTCCGGACGTCAAGGTCTTTGTTTGTCGTTTTGGCTCTAACATTTCAAATTCAGTTTAATACATTAATATAGGTAAGGAAACATCATTGTAAACATTTTTTGATAGTCTAATCTCTAGTCTAAATCATGGAACTTCCTGAGTGTTATGAATGATTTATTATTGAATTGATGTTAATATAGTGATTCTAAGTCGAAAACTCTATGAACCCATGCAAAAAAGGATTATCTAATTTTGGATATATTATGGGTCACGTGATCATAGCTCTATTGTATTGATTTCTTGTGTATATTACGTTTGGCTATTGAATTATGCAAAGATCATGTTAAGATAATTTATAGGCTTCCTTATATTTATAATTCTTGTATTGTATCATGTTGATCCATTGTATAGTTTGATTATTGGATTTATTGTTGTGTACGCCTATTAATAAGAGCCTTTGAGAATTGAGTTTATTTGAATGGCTATGGATTGTAGGTGTTTCTTAATGAATGATGGTATGTTGACCTAATTCCCTCTATATTGTGTAGTATAGGTCTTGAATTATGATGGTTGGTATGGTCCACTTATGGTGGCGGTGCTTATATGATATAATTGTGAAGAATGTGTCCTTGTCTCCGTTACTTTATGCAATATGATGAACATGGTCTTGTCGGCATTAAATTATGAATATTGAACATGGCCTTTTCAGCATTACTTTATGACTTGTGATATTATCATGTCATGACTTGTATATTATCAATGTGAAGGACTATGTGGTATCTGTGTATTTGTGAGATTGAACTCTCCTAATTGACTATATGTGATCATGATAGACTAGGGTGATGTACCTAGTGGTGTTACTAGTGTATCTTGATAAGTTTACTTGGTTAATCCTTTGTGATACCTGAACACTATTGAATATGTGATATGAAGGTGATGTGTGTGTCTTTTAAGGTAGATGTTCCTCTACTTGATGCATGCTAAATATGTGAATATGAATATCTTGACTTAGTAGGCTTAGACAAATTTATCTATTATTTATATGAATGAATGTTGAATGAAAGTCTAGGATCGGTAGACCTAAGATGCCCTTCTAAGCATGACTAATATGTGGAACCTTCTACATAGAAAGGAGGTTGAGATATCCTTCAAGTTGAAAGCCGTAATGGTATCCTTCTTGTGTGAATGGTTGACTTAGGGATATGTTGGCAAGAATGGCATGAAACCATCTCTAAGAAGGTCATTTAGCTATCCTTATTGACCATTGAGTGGAAGCCCTAGTGGACCCATCTTTGGAAGGTGTATTAAGACTAGGTAAAGAATAAGAGATGGTACCTATTCATATGCCCCTTTTATTGAACTACTCTATGAGAAACAATCCTAAGCACCGAGTGAATATGCTATGAGTAGCAGCTCTTCTTGAGAAGGAGACTAGAGTGCAAAAAAACCTTGATAGTCCTTAAATATGTGCCTAAATGGGTTGTGTCCTAGTTGTACCCTTGGCAAGTAAAGCACCCTCCATCAGAGTAGGTTATAACTCCGGATTCCATGCCTAGATAGTATGGTCTATGTCGGTTAATGCATATTCTCAAAATATGAGATACATTCTAGTATTTGATAAGTTTTACAACGTTTAGGTAGTTGAATGGGACTCTATCTTGACATGGCACGAGTAGGCTTTGATGATTCTAGTATGTAGGTTCCCTAGGTCTTCTAAGACCATTATGTGAAGTCCTTAATGAATGAATTGTCTTTTAATTGAATTAATGAATGATTATGACTTCAGCTAATATATGTTGAATAGAATAGCCTCTATCTAGGGTGGCTTTGAGGTTTGCTTAGGTAGGTTTCGAGAGGGTGTATGGGCGGTCTCTTCTTGTCCTACTTAGGTAAATATTGGAGTAACCTTAGGTGGTGAATAAAGGAAAGGTAAATGGAATAATCTTATCTTAGGTAGTCTTTACGTTTGTTTAGGTAGGCTTGGAGAGGGTGTATATGCGGTCTCTTCTTGTCTTACATAAGTAAATCTTGGGATAACCTTTGGTAGGAGTCTTGTATTCTTATATGGTTTGAAGTGTTGATACTGTTATTATGTGAATTACTTGGAACATGTCTTATATGTGAAGTTTATGTTAAAACTGGTTCTTATTCTTATATTATGAAGTTATCTTCAAAAAGAGCACATTTCATACAAATGACCTTTAGCATGATTTTAATGCATATCACCTACTTAGTACATACAATGTGCTAATTCCATATGTTATTTACTTCTACAGGTGTAGGTGGCATTTGAGAGGAGTTGGTTGAGGTGAAGCTTAGATATTAGCACTCATTCAAGCAAAGTTGTGGTATGTCCTCAATTGACTTGAGGACACCAATAAGTTTAGCTCTGCTAGTTAAATACATTGTAATAGACATTATTAATTCGTATTCGATTATTGTACGGGTTGTGACCCAAGATATTCGTGAGTCTAAGATGACTACTTTGAGACTTAGTGATTTCGTTTGTTTTTTATAAAAGAGATTTTTAGATATGTTGTGAAAAGATTTAATTCTGCACAACTTTTCATATATGTTATGCAATGAACGATATCTATGGGCTTGTACAAAACCTTAAGAGGTAAAGTACGTCGTGTGATGATTACAGAATGCCCTAACTTGTACGGTGAGCATGCGGGTCATGACGACACCGTACTTTACTAGATCATCATATTATTCTTCATTCATACATTCATGTGTGTGTACTTATACGTGAGAAAAACTATCATATGAAACTCTTGGACAACAAATGTTCATAATTCATTTCATTCATGCATGAGTGTATAGGTGCACATATATGAGCAAACATTTCATATAAGCACATTTAGACACTACACATATTCATACTTCATCATATCATATACTTCATGTTCATAGCTTAATCATGCATTAATATTCATGTACATAGAGAATTATCCTAGGAACTATCCTATCAAGTTACACATGTGTAATGCATAGACAAGGTCCCATAACCTTTTCCATTCTAGTACCCCTATCATGTCATCCTAGTTAAGATACACCTTCATACTTTCATGAACATATTCTTTACATGCATAGTAGTAGACATCGGTGCATATGAGAACTATCCTTTCATCAGCTACCATTAATATATCTTACTCATAGAGATGCATGAGGTGTGTATATATTGGTCAACATGACCACATAATGGCAACACAGTGTATTGAGGCAGCCACCATCTAAGATAAGAATACACCTTCACGTTCTTCAAATGATAAAGAACTCACATATAGAGTACTAGGGACTATAGACCACACATTCACACAGGGGTTCATAAGTAGGGGTGAGTAATTAGTATACCTCATAAACGTCTAACGTATAGACAACCTAACCCTAACATCTTCATTAATATAGAGAAAACATCATCAATATGCCTAGAACATGATACTAGCATTGGAGACTAGGCATACAACTCCACATTGTGTGATAATGTAAGACCCCCAAAATGAATTAAGGTACCTAGAGCCTCACATGTGCCTTATAAGCTTGTTAATATTTTAAATAAGTTTTTTCAAATACGTATGATTTATTTGAAGAGATTTGGAAGTCAAAAGTCCATGCACGTCCAAGACGTTCGAAACTTAGCCTTTGACGTACTTGTGTGTGCTAAGCATCTTTTGATGTGTTTGCGTATGTTGTTTGGTTTTATAAATTGTATGTAAGTACCCTAGAATGTATAGGAGTGTATTTAGGGTCGAGAAGTCAAGGAACGACTCCCAAAGGGTGCCGCAAAAGGCCCTCAAGGAGGACCCCAAACACTTCCTAGACACTGCCTTGGCACTGTCTACCTATGACTAAGCAACGACGGTCTGTAGCCATCATGACGCCCCGTGGATGGGGGGGAGTAGCCGCATACTTAGCTTGGGAGATAATGCTCGCAATGTTGAGCCTCAGAACCAAACGACACTTGCCAGCATGACCCGTCAATGGGTCTACTGGGCATCGATGCAGACTGCATTCTGCAGCCAGGCGCACTGTTTCATTAAGGGGTGAATGGAAAATTCACCCCATGTACTAACCTGACTCTAGACAATTATTTTATCTATTTTTGGATATATTAAGTTAGTTATTAAGATCAAAACCCCATACCCAATTCATTATTCAAAAATTAGACTTCCCTGTCAAATCAAAACAATTCTAGAAACCTCCATTGGAGATGAAGCTCAACAACTGCTTCTAGATTGGATTTTGATGGTTTCTTAATCAAGTTTTCGTGGTTTTCTCTTATAATGAGGTATGGTTATCTTTCATCTTTACATTACTTTTCATTTAAAGATGTCACATCCCGAAAAAACACCCTAGAAGTTAGGGTGCAATCTTGGATTGCGACCGGCGTACTCGACCTCTCGGAGGTCTCATACAAGCCTCTCATATCATTCATCACATATACATAATGAATAGTAGTGCGGAATTAAAACTTTTCATAATACAATATCATAGTCTTAAAAACTCTTTCATATAGAAGTAACAGGAAATGCTAAGTCTCAACTCATCATCTTAAGACACAAGAATACTTGGGACACGGCCCATACGAATTTAAAAACATACTACTATATAGTCTATTACAATACTTCATAAACGAAGCATAAAATGACATATATGCCCTCGAGTCAAGTGAGGACATACTTCAAACTTCTCTTGAACGTTCTTCTATTCCAAGTCTTCTTCCGAAAGCTCTTCACCTACCAAGAACTATATAGATAGAAAGAAAGCATGGAATTAGTACAACCACATGTACTAAGTATGACATTATTCGTAAAACTCATGAAAACGGACATTTATTGGAAATATGCATCTTTTCATTTAAATATCATAATATCATCATAAGAACAATATTTAGCAACTTAGAATCACATAAGAAATCGTTTAAATCAAATAACATAATCTGAAACGTCACTTTACAGTAACTCATCTTCACTGTACAGTGAATTGCTTCACTGTTACAGTGAAGTACTCTTTCTTCCTTTTGTAATACTTCCTAGCATGTAGTCTTCTCACTAAAGTCGTCCTAAGATTCACTTAAGTCACACAAAGAGAGACCGCCCATACAACCTCTCTAGATGTGCCTAAACAATCCTCAAGTTTAATCATAATGAGACACATACACACCTACAATTCATCAATATACAAGACATACATAATATGAAAATCTCCCCTACCAAGGCTATCAAAAGACTTACTTAAGTACTCCTAGAAGAGAACGCTCATACACCCTCATCAAGGCTACCTAAATAATCCTTAAGACTTCCTAAGTTTAGATCATGTCAAACATATCAAGCAACTTCCCTAACTAGAGTCACTCTCAAGACTTCCAAAGATAATACATGAAGAGATCATCATTTATGCCCTCTTCACACTTTAACTATGGAATCCTTAAGTTACTTTAGATTAGGTAGTCATTCAATTACACACTTTATATCATTAAGTCATTAGTTCATTAGTTCATTTAAGAGACATACATCACATAAAGGATATTCAAGTAATGGTCTTGGATAAGACCTAGGGACTCTTACTAACATGTTTAAAGCCTATTGTGCAATGTATAGATAGCGTCCCATACCACCACCTAAACCTCATAGAACTTCTCTAATGCTAATAGGTATTTCATATGATGATAATAGGCAATAACCGACATAGACCATGGTAGCAAAGCATGGAATATTGAGTTCTATCCTACTCCGATGAGGTTGTTCTACTTGCCAATGGTAGAACTTAGACACATGGTTAAGTAAATATGAAGGGCTTCTTTGTATTCTAGTCTCACTCTATGACTAGAACTACTTCCCTTATGATACTCACTCGGTGCTAGCGTTCGTTCTCATAGATTAATTCACATTAAGGTTCATACAAATGTGTCCCATATCAAGTTCATGACCCAATTACATTTACCTTACCAAAGAAAGGTCCACTAGGGCTATATTATTGTGGCGACAAGAAGCTCATCATGACTTTCCTAAGGATTGATATGATGCCATTCCAGCCAATCAACCTTAAGTCCATCATTCATTACATGAAGGATACCATTACGGATTTCGACTTTAAGTTTCATAACCTTTCCACTAGGTTCAAAGTTTCACATAAAGGACCCTCTTATCATCATTCAAGGTCTCACATAACATTCATTCATTCAAGACTAAGACTCTTTACGTTGCTAAGTCAAGACATCACATATTCATATTCATACAAGCATCATGTAAGGGACACAAGTCTACCTAAACAAGACACAACATACTTCATTTTATTCATAGTGCATAACATTCTTTAGACACTTAGGAATAACCCTTAACATCATTTAGTAAACCTATTCATTACCTTAACATATTCAACATAATCATTATAGACTCATATAGCCAAGTTAGGAACAACCATGTATCAACTCTAAGACTACACACTTAACACATAGCCATAGCATAACATGATTACCTAGATAGTATCAATAGTATAACACATACTTTCACATATAGGTAGATATGATCATACATCAGATAATCAACTATACATATAGCCATATAAATTCAAGTAGTGCTGACAAGGCCATGATCATCAATATACTTAAAATAACGCCGACAAGGCCACATCAATTCACATAACACCGCCACCATAAATGGACGAAACCAATCATAACATAATTGAAGTCTAATTAACATTAATTAAAAGGAAATAGGGCAGCGTACCACATCTTCATCCTTAACACTTCAAGCCAATACCAAGTCATCCAATTCAATATCATAGGGCCCTTACCCATGGCCATGACACCAATCCAATACATAAACTATGATAATCAATTAAATCTAAACCAATTCAACATAGATCAAAAATCTAAGACCAAAAAGATAACAATTGAATACAATTCTTACATCATTAGAAAGACCATAAGAAACTACTCATTAATTCATAAATATTAGACCAATATCAAGTAACCCATGAATTAGTCAAAAACTAGGGTTCATCAATTTCATGGGTGCATAGGTTAATAGAGTCAAAATCACATTAATAACCACAATTCAATCACTAAACAATGATTAAAAACCTTTGATGCAAGAACCCATGGTAGATCATGAAAATGGTCCATTCATCTTTTGAAAACTTTAGAAAACATCTTTGAAAGTTGGGCTCCTTGATGAAACGAGTTTCAAGAATCAAAAGCCATACCTCAACAATTCTAATCCTTCACTTTGATGAATAATCCTCACTCAATTCACCAATCCAAGCTCTTCCTTGAGTTTTAGCTTTAATGGAGTCTTGGGGAATTTCTAAGGGATTTTGGGATTTTGATTTATGAAGAATGAAATCTTCTAAGTATTTAAGGCTTATAAACACATGTAAAATACCCAAAAGACCCTTAGTGAACCACCAAAATCTTATTTGGAAGTGGGGTGAAATTAAAAATTCACCCCTTGACTTAACAATGAACTGCACGCAGGGACCATCACCATCGACGGTTGGCAGTCGACGGACCATTTGTCCACAAACGGACCATCTTGTCCTCCCGTCGATTGGTTCAGAGGCTGGATGTGGATCCTCATACTTTCCCAGCCTAAGTCCCTACCCACGGGACCATCAACGGACCGTCCTTTGACCTACGGACCGTCCCTTGGTCAGTGGTCTGGGACAAGGTTCTGTCCATCGACGGTTGCCCATCGACGGGGCGTAGGTCCACTTACGGGCCGTGTTGTCCTCCCTCAATGTGTTCAGAGACCAGGGACTGGTAGCTTATCCACCCAGTCTAAGTACAAACCCTCTCCTATCACCCACGGACCGTCGACCAGGCCACTGGCCATCGATTGCCATCCGTAGGTGAGACTGCCTTGGGCAATTTTGGCCATCAATGTGGGTCCTTCCTCAAGGACCCTTGGATGGTCCTTGGGGATGTTTTCCCGGACCTTTCCAACCAAAACATGACCGTATACAAGTGTAGAACCTCTCACATGAATTTCACTCAAAATGAACACGTAAAACTCGATGAAACATGCCTAGACACACAAGGTCATTTCAAGGCACATCTTTCGAATAGCATGGACGTTCTTGAGTGTTTGACCTCCAAACTTCTATAAACTTGACACACTACCTATATACGTCATATAAACTCATTTAAGGACCATAAGAAATCATCAGACACACATAACCCCATAGAACAACATATGAGGCACTTAGGTGACTTAGTCCTCGAACATCTTGGTCGTCCCTTGACGTTTGACTTCCAATGCACCTAATACTTTATGCACTGCCTCTATATAACATAATTTACATATTTAGGACCATACACTACCACGACTACCATGTTAGGCTCTAGTTCACCTATGTCATTTTCGGGACCTTACATTCGTCCTCGAATGACACTTGTCACTCTCCGAATACTTACAAGAATAGAGAATCAACTAACAACACATAAACAAACCATACAAATCACAATCAAGGAGAAAACATCAATTTCACAAAGTTAAGAGATTCATAACACAACAAGAAACTAGAATACAATTCTATAACTCATTATGCTACAAAACGCACATGTTTCATTCCAAATGGAAAAAACTCATTTTATATTCATTATTATACTAATACACATCAGTTCTAACCACATAACAATAATATTAGACAAAAGAATCAATTAGTCAAATTTTCAAAATTTAAACAGTGAACAGTGCATGCTACAGTGATTATTATTTTTTTTTCCAAATTTTCAATAATGCAAATTTCATGCAATTCATTATATAGAAATGCTAATATGCAAGGTAACATCATATAAACACCTTTTACAACATGCTCATAGCATAATAAAACACACCACGTAAGAAGTTAATGAAATTATATTTCAACCAAACTCCTAAACATTATGCACATGCAACAACTTCTATCACAATTCTATCCATACTCTCCCACTTAGAATGAACTCATATAAGAACAAGAGAAATATAAGGACTTACCAATATCATCATCACTCTCATCCGGCTTCTCACCTCTAGTCAGGAGTGCATAGAAGCGCCTCCTTGTTGGAGCATCTTCCTTTGTAGCACTAGGATCAACTTTCTTACCCTCTTTTCTAGAAGCAATTATAGGACAATCTCTCACTTTGTGCCCATATTTTTCACATCCAAAGCAAATAACGGTACCCACTAGACACTCACAAAAATTTTTCTTACCACAAGTGGCACATGTAGGTTTGCATTTTGAGAACCACCTCCTTTCTCAAACTTCTTCTTAGGAGCACTAGGTCCATCTTGAGATTGAACCCTCTTTTTGAACCTAGGTTGCACTTGATCACTAGCAACACTCCTTTTCAAGTTCCTTGACATCCTCCTAAGTTTGGACTCTTCAATTGATTATGAATACACCATGAGTCTAGATAAAGTCATATCATCATGTAGCATAGCGATACGTTTCCCTCAATAAGTCGGTCACACCCTCACAAAGCGTCTCATTTCATACCTTGGATTAGACACTAGGGAACGTGCATATCTAGATAAAGTTGAGAATTTCAAAAAGTATTCCTCAACACTCATATTGCCTTGCTTGAGATTGATAAACTCTTCTACCTTAACCTCTCTCCTCTCATGGGGAAAGTACTTACCAAGAAAAGCATCCTTGAATTCTTCCCACTCTATGGACTCGACTACACCGTCCTATTGTCCTTCCATTGAGTGTACCAAATTTGAGACACATATCTCAATTGATAAGAAGCCAACTCCGCCTTCGCCCTAGATGTAACCCCCATTGCACTCAATACCTTGTACACACCATCAAGGAATTCTTGGGGATCTTCATCTACCTTAGAGCCAAGAAAGATTGAAGGATTTAACCTCACAAAGTATTTTAACCTAGAGGTCACAGTGTTCTCCCCAACCCTAGGCACCATATTCAAATTAGCTTAAGCCATTACAGCTCCGGCTAAGACAAGCAAAGCCTCTTCAATCACCCTATTAGACAACTCCGGGACCTCATTACCTCTTTTCACATTAAGGGCATGATCACCTTGAGGATGCACTTGATAACCTTGAGCACCTTGGACACCATGCCCACCTTGAAGAACTTGCTCAACTTTCTCAACTTTCTCAACTTGAAGAGGAACTTCCTCATTCACCCTTCCCTCTTCTAACCTTCTAGTGGCCATCCTTCTAGTATTCATCTCCTTGAAACACAAGGAAACACATTTAGAAGGATACTCATAACATAACTCTACCGCACGACATAGGAGTAGAAAAGAAGGGAAACACTATCGTGCTATAGCGCCAATAAATGTGTCGCGACTCACACCGATAGTCGAGAATCTACTAGACGTGACTTGATGAGACTTTTTGATTCCTAAGACTACTTTCATCAACCTATGCTCCGATACCAAGCTTGTCACATCCTGAAATCACACCCTAGAAGTTAGGGTGCAATCTTAGATTGCGACCGGCGTACTCGACCTCTCGGAGGTATCATACAAGCCTCTCATATCATTCATCACATATACATAATGAAAAGTAGTGCTGAATTAAAAATTTTCATAAAACAATATTATAGTCTTAAAAAAACTTTCATATAGAAGTAATAGGAAATGCTAAGTCTCAACTCATCATCTTAAGACACAAGAATACTTGGGACAGGACCCATACGAATTTGAAACATACTACTATATAGTCTATTACAATACTTCATAAATGAAACATAAAATGACATATATGCCCTCAATCAAAGTGAGGACATACTTCAAACTTCTCTTGAACGATCTTCTATTCCAAGTCTTCGTCCCAAAGATCTTAACCTACCAAGAACTATATAGATACACTACTAGAAAATAGACCTATAGCAACAGATCTTTAGCAACACTTATACTACCGTTGCAGTAGCATATCTATTGCAACGTTTAGAACGGTTGCAATAGCCTTTTTACTCTATTAGTACACTTCTTAAGTAAAACTGTTGCAGTAGTAAAATACCCGTTGCAATAGTATTAGTTGTTGCAACAATTTCTGAAACTGTCGCAATATACCCTTGTGGCAACGGTTCTCTAAAAGAAATATTACTATAACACTTCTCACTGCCCCCTCCGATAATATTCCCAAACCTAACTTAGTTATAAAATTCCCCAAGTCACTCTTCTTCAAAGAGATAACCAGTTCTCTAAGGCTCTGTCTCAAAGCTCCGCCGAACTTAGGCTCAGATGTCTCACGAAGGTCATATATGGTAAGAATACCCCTTCTCAAAGCTCATTATCTCATCTCTTTTTAGGCGANCCGACACATAGTATTAGGGGATCGGGTGTCACGAACCGACACGTAGAATTAGGGGATCGGAGTGTCACGTTCCGACACATAGTATTAGGGGATCGGGTGTCACGAACCGACACGTAGAAGTAGGGGATCGGAGTGTCACGTTCCGACACATAGTAGTAGGGGATCGGAGTGTCACGTACCGACACATAGTAGGATCGGGTGTCACGAACACGAGAATAATCGAGACACATCTTGTACGTAGATGAGAGATGTTTATATACTCAATGTAATGAACCTAATTCCCAAATGAGTGTGGTATTGAGGCTTGAGTCCTCATGGATGAACTTGGTAGTACTTATTGATGATTATAGTACTTGTTACTACATGTTGAGTATTGTAGTTGATTTATGATATGAACTGATATATACTGTTTTCTATTTTGAGTTGGCCGATGATACCTACTCAGTACTTGTGTTTTGTACTGACCCCCTACTTGTTGTTTCTTTCTTTGTTATTTGGGGAATGCAGCAAACGTACCGTCGTCTTCAACTCAGCAGCAATTCTAGCCAGTCTTCACTACACCGGATTTCAGGGTGAGCTAATGCTTCTAGCTTGGACTGGATCTTCTCTTCAATGTCTTGATGCCTTGAACTTCCGGCATGGACTAGACTTTTATTTATTTTAGCTTCTTAGATACTTTTAGATTTGTAACTTGAGGATAGATGTTCTTGTGATGATGACTTCCAGATTTTGGGGATAATGAGTTTTAAGTCTTCCGCTTTGTATTTTTGTTCAATATGTTGGAGTTTTAGATTGGTTGGTTCGCTCACATAGTAGGATAAGTGTGGGTGCCACTCGCGGCTAGATTTTGGGTCGTGACATAAAGCCTCTTTGAATTCCTCCCAATCAACCGGTCCTCTTTCTAAGGGTCTCTCACCCCTCCATTGCTCATACCACACTTGAGAAACATCCTTAAGTTGGTAAGCGGCCAATTCCGCTTTCTCCCTAGGGGTCACCCCCATAGCATCTACCACCTTGAAAACCTCATCTATGAAGCCTTGTGGATGTTCATCCACCTTAGTGCCATAAAAAGTAGGAGGGTTCATCCTCATAAAATCTCGAATCCTAGAAGCGGGAGTACTAGCATTTGGTTGGGGCCTATCCCCTAGGTTAGCTTGGCCCACAAAGTGATTGTTGACAACTTGAGCTTGAGCCGTTATGAGTTGGGTCAAGTTCATTAGGGCAGCCCTCAACTCCGCATTAGTCATATCACCCTCAACAAAAGTAGCTTGAGGCATAGGAGGCACTTGATGTCCTTGAGGTTCCGGAGGCACTTGAGGTTCTTGAAGAGGAACCTCCTCATTTTCCTCCCCTAAGCCAACAATAGGAACTTGGTCAACACGGGGAAGGACTCTCTCATTTGGTACACCTCCCTCCTCCCTTCTAGCCGTCGATCTCCTCGTATTCATGTCCTAAAAACACAAAAAGAAGAGGTTGAAAATAGACACCGTACATACTCAACTCTAAGGCACGATACTAGAATAGAGAAGAAAGTGAAACTTCTAGCATCCTATAACCTCTTGTCCATGGATGTGTCGCGACTCACACCAATGACCAAGATACTACTAGATGTGGCTTGTGAGACTTTTAGACCTTAAACTATTTCCCAAAACCTTATGCTCTGATACCAAGTCTGTCACGACCCGAAAGCACCCCCTAAAAGTTAGGAAAAACCTTCGAATCATGATCGGGCGTACTTGACCCCTTTGGGATCTCGTACAAGCCCTCTACTAGCATTAATAACATAAAGCATGAAAAGTAGTGCGGAATTAAAACTTTTCACGATAATAATAATAGAAAAGTTCTTTTCATAAATACTAGGAAATCTTATCGTCACAAGCCAACTTAAAGACACAACTTGGAATCTTAGGGACACGACCCTTTACAATAAAAGTAAATACATTTTTACGTCTTAATTAAGAAACTAAGAAACATAAAACTATGTCCTCGAATATATGAGGACATACCCAATCCTTGAGAGATAGAATTCCCAAGCTTCAACTCCGATCCTCCAAAAAGGATTCCAACCTATACTCATAAGGTATATAAAAGTATGGGGTTAGTACAACAATGTACTAAGTATGGCATATGCAAAAACATACAAAAAGGTACATTTTAGTAAAAATAACTTTTAATGCAATCTAAAGCAATATTCATGAATCTAGAAACAAACCAACATAAGAATCGACAATCAACACTTTATGGCAACTTTACCAAAATTTAGAGTAATCAAAAGGAACATTTCAATGAACTTACTAAACTTACAATGACAATTGAATAAAGCATCACAGTGAATATATTGGATTCTTACAATGAAGACCTTACAGAGAATGGCACGGTCCAAGTCATATGAACTCTTTTTCCTTTGAAGTTGCCCTAACCCAAGGTTATCCTAAGACTCCCTAAAGTGAGCTAAGAAGGGATTTTCATTACACCTCCCTTCAAAGCACACCAAATCGACCCTTAAAACTACCAAATCTTAGGCTTACTTCGTTGGAAATCAAATCCACGCCCTTGGCTAACATATGCAAAACACTCTTTGAAAATATAGGTCATACCAAGTGCAATGTGAGAGTAGCATCCCATACTACCACTCCCACTCAGTACTCCTAATGGATTCCATTTACTCAAGTACTCCACAATAATCATCCATAACACTACACCATAGTACTCATTCACACGGATTTCATGAAGGTACTCTTCTCCAATAGTAGGTATAGGTCACACCATATTAAGGTCCCTAGGGCAGTAGCTACACCAACATAACAAATACGAGAAGACCCATGTTCATACCCTACTCAAATCATGCTCACATAACCCATTTTCAAGTCAAAAGTTGAAGTATGTATATACAAGAGTTTCATGGAGTTTTTAACATCAAAATCATCAATTCAAACCAATATAAATACATTTAAATTACTAAACTTAAATACAAGAAGACCCATACTAGAAATCAAAGTTAGAAGAAGTTTGAGTTTAGAAACCCTTTTTGAAAACCATTTTGGGAAGTTGGCTTCTTGAATGTTAAGATATTGAAGAATAGATACCATACATTTAAGAGAAGGAAACCCACTAATTTTGATGAAGAAACAAGTCCAAAGCAGCCCTCCTTTCCCTCCTTGAGCCTTGGCTTCAATGGTGACTTTGAGAGAGTTTTCTTTTTTTGAGAGAGAGTTTGAATGTTGAAGTGAGGGGGTCTTGTCTAGGTATAGGGTTTAAAACTCATTTAATATAACCTACAAATACCTTAACAAACCGTCCAAACTCTTATTTAGACGTGGGGTGAATTTACAAATTCACCCCTGACTTGGCAGAAAAATCTGCGCACAGGGACAAGACTTGCGATGACCTGCTTGTGACGGGGCGTTACGGGTGCAACGGCCCATCCTGACCATCCGTTGCAAACTTCAGAGGCTTTCCAAGGGTCCCCTCTACACCCTTGAACAAGTCCCCCATGACGTAACCTTGTGACGGGGCGTCACATCCATGACAGGTCGTCGACTACTCCGTCGCCAAGGCTGCCTGGGACAGCCTACTTACAAGGTTTTGGGTCCTTCCTCAAGGACCCTTCGATGGTCCTTGGGGAAAATATCCCGGATGTTTCCAACACAAATATGATCATCTATAAGTTTAACACCTCTCACATGAATTTCATCCAAAACTAACACATAAAACTCGACGAAACTCCTCTAGACGTACAAGGTCGACTCAAGGCATATCTTTCGAATGCCTTGGACGTTTTTGGTCGGTTGACCTCCAAACTTCATGAAACCTTGCACACTGCCTAAGGACACTAAATTAACTCCGTTTAACTTAAAATTAACTCAAGAAACAATCATGAGGCTCTAGTTCACCTTAGTTCATTTTGGGACATTATAAATACACCTAATACTTTAGACACTGCCTCAATACCATATAATAGACCTATTTAGGACCTTAGACCATCATGACCACAATGTTAGGCTCTAGTTCACCTATGTCATTTTCGGGATCTTACATTCTCCCCCACTTGGACAACATTCGTCCTCCAATGACACTTGCCACTCTCCGAATACTTCCAAGAATAGAGAATCAACTAGCAGCACATAATCAAACAATATAACTCACAATCAAGGAGAAAACATCAGTTTCACATAGTCAAGAGATTCACAACACAACAAGAAACTAGAATACAATGCTATAACTCATTATGCTACAAAACTCACATTTTTCATTCCAAATAGCAAAATCTCATTTTATATTCATTATTATACTCGTACACATCAGTTCTAACCACATTACAACAATTTTAGACCAAAGAATCAATTAGTAACATTTTGAAAAATAACACAGCGAACAGTTTCCAGGCTACAGTGATTTAGTCCAATTTTTCAAAAAAGAAATATGCAATTTTAGGAAATTCATGATATAGACATGCTAATATGCAAGGTAAAATCATATAAACACCTTTTACAACATGCTCATAGCTCAATAAGGTACACAATTCAAGAAGTTAATGAAATTCAATTTCAACCAAACTCCTAAACATCATGCACATGCAACAACTTCTAGCACAATTCTAGACCATCTATAACCATACTCCCCCACTTAGAAGGAACTCATATCACAACATGAGAAATAAGACTTACCAACATCATCATCACTCTCACCCGGCTTCTCTACTTTAGTCTGGAGTTCATAGAAACGCCTCTTTGTTGGAGCATCTTCCTTTGGAACACTAGGATCAACTTTCTTACCCTTTTTTCCTCTAGAAGAAATGTTAGGACAATCTCTCACTTTGTGCCCTTCTTTTCCACATCCAAAACAAATCCCGGTACCCACTAGACACTCACCATAATGTTTCTTACCACAAGTGGCACATGTAGGTTTGCCATCTTTGGAACTACCTCCTTTCTCAACCTTGAACTTAGCACTCCTAGTTTCTTCTTGAGTTTGAGACCTCTTTTTGAACCTAGGTTGCACTTTGTCACTGGCACCACTCCTTTTCAAGTTTCTTGACATCCTCCTAAGTTTGGACTCTTCAATTGATTGTGCATAAACCATGAGTCTAGCTAAGGTCATATCATCATGTATCATAGCCGTACGACATTCTTCCCTCACTAAGTCGGCTACCCCGGTCACAAAATTATTCATTTCATCCCTTGGATTTGACACTAGGGATGGTGCATATCCAGACAAAGTTGAGAATTTCAACGAGTATTCCTTAACACTCATATTGCCTTGCTTGAGATTGATAAACTCCTCTACTTTCACTTCCCTTCTTTCACGGGGAAAGTACTTATCAAGAAAAGCTTCCTTGCATTCTTCCCACTTAATAGGATCCGACTCCACTGGCATATTATCCTTCCATTGAGTGTACCAAATTTGAGGCACATCCCTTAATTGATACGAAGCCAACTCCGCTTTCTCCCTAGACGTAACCCCCATAGCACTTAATACCTTGTACACACCATCAAGGAACTATTGGGGATCTTCATCTACCTTAGAGCCAAGAAAGATTAGAGGATTCAACCTAACAAAGTCTCTCAACCTAGAGGTCGTAGTGCTCTCCACAACATTCACCCTAGGAACCATACTCAAATTGATTTGAGTAGTCACGGCTTGGGCTATATCAAGAAAAGCATCTCTATCCTCCCTATTAGACATATCCGGAACCTTATTACCGCCTTCCACATTAGGGGCGTGATCACCTTGGGGAGTCATTTGAGCACCTTCAGCACCTTGGACACCTTGCCCACCTTGAAGAACTTGCTCAACTTAAGGAGGAATATTCTCATTCACCCTCTCCTCTTCCGACCTTCTAGCGGCCATCCTTATAGTATTCATCTCCTAGTAACACAAGGAAACACATAAGAAGTATACTCATAACATTTACTCTACCGCACGACATAGGAGTAGAAAAGAACGGAAACTCTATTTTCCTATAGCTTCTCGCCCATAGATGTGACGCGACTCACACCGATGGTCAAGACTCTACTAGACGTGACTTGATGAGACTTTTTGATTCCAAAGACTACTTTCACCAACCTAGGCTCTGATGCCAAGCATTGTCACAGCCCGAGACCACATCCTAGAAGTTAGGGCACAATCTCGGATTGTGATACGGCGTACTCGACCTCTCAGAGGTCTCACACAAGCCCTTCATATCATTCATCACATATACATAATGAAAAGTAAGGCGGAATTAAAACTTTTCACAAAACAATATCATAGTCTTTAAAACCCCTTTCATATAAAAGTAATAGGAAATACTAAGTCTCAATCTCATCATGTTAAGACACAAGAGTAATTGGGACACGGCCCATACGAAATAGGAAACACAGTACTATTAAGTCTATTACAATACTTCATAAAAAACATAAAAGACATATATGCCCTCGAGTCAAATGAGGACATACTTCAACTTCACTTGAATGATATTCTACATCCAAGTCTTCTTCCCAAATATTCTCTTCACCTACCAAGAACTATATAGATAGATAAAAGCATGGAATTAGTACAACCACATGTACTAAGTATGTCATTATGCATAAAAATCATGAAAACGGACATTTATTAGAAATATGTATCTTTTCATTTTAATATCATAATATAATCATACGAACAACATTTATCAACTCAGAAACAGATAAGCAAACATTTAAACAATTTAACACATTATCAAGAGGCACATTACAGTGACCTATATCCACTGTACAGTGAATTGCTTCACTGTAACAGTGAAGTACTTTGTCTTACCTTTTTAACACCTTCTAGCATATAGTCTTCTCACTAAAGCTATCCTAAGGTTCACTTAAGTCACATAAAGAGAGACCACCCATACACCCTCTCTAGATGTGCCTAAACGAACCTCAAAATTACTCATAATGAGACACATACACACCTACAATACACCAACATACAAAACATACATAATATGACAATCTCCCCTACCAAGTCTATCGAAAGACTTACTTAAGAATTCCTAGAAGAGAACGCCCATACACCCTCTTTAAGGCTACCTAAATAATCCTTAAGACTTGCTAAGTTTAGATCATGTCAAATATAACAACCAACTTCCCTAACTAGAGTCATTCTCAAGACTTCCATAGATAAGACGTGAAGAGATCATCATTTATGCCCTCTTCAGACTTTAAATAAGGAATCCTTAAGTCACTTTAGACTAGGTACTTATTCATTTACATACTCGTTACCATTAAGTCATTACATTAATTAGTTTATTTAATAGACCTGCATCACATAATGGACATTCAAGTAGTGGTCTTGGAGAAGACCTAGGGACTTTTACTAACACCTTCAAAGCCTATTGTGCAATGTCTAGAGAGCGTCTCGTACCACCACCTAAACCTCATTGAACTTCTATAATGCCAATAGGTATCCCATATGATGAGAATAGGCAATAACCGACATAAACCATGGTAGCAAAACATGGAATCCGGAGTTCTATCCTACTCCGATGAGGTTGTTCTACTTGCCAATGGTAGAACTTAGACACATCCCATGTAGGCACATGGTTAAGGAATATGAAGGGCATGCTTTGTAATCTAGACAAATACTTTAACTAGAACTACTTCCCTTCCCATACTCACTCGGTGCTAGACTTCATTCTCATAGATTAAATCACATTAAGGTTCATACAAAAGGGTTCCATATCAAGTTCATAACCCAATTACATTTACCCTACCAAAGAAAGGTGCGCTAGGGCTACCTCCTTATGGCGACAAGAAGCTCATCATGAATTTCCTAAGGATTGATATGATGCCGTTCCATCCAATTAACCTAAGTCCATCATTCATTACATGAAGGATACCATTACGGCTTTCGACATCAAGTTTCATAACCTTACCACTTGGTTCAAGGTTTCACATAAAGAACCCTCTTATCATCATTCAAGGTCTCACCTAACATTCATTCATTCGAGACTAAGACTCTTTATATTCCTATGCCAAGATATCACATATTCATATTCATACATGCATCAACTAAGGAACACAAGTCTACCTAAACAAGACACAACACACTTCACTTTAGCACATATAGCATACATTCTTATGACACTAAGGAATGACCGTTATCAACATTATGTCAACTTATTCATTACCTTAACATCATCAACATAACCATTATAGACTCGTATAACCAAGTTAGGAACAACCATGTATCAACTCTAAGACTACACACTTAACACATAGTCATAGCATAAAATGATTACCTAAATAGTATCAATAGAATAACACATACTTTCACATATAGGTAGATATGATCATACCTCACATAATCAACTACAAAAAATCAACATAATACTTCAAATAGTGGCGACGAGGCCATCATCATCAATATACTTAAAATAACACCGACAAGGCCACATCAATTCACATAACACCACCACCATAAGCGGACCAAACAAATCACAACATAATTGAAGTCTAAATAACATTGAATAAAATAAAATAGGGTAGCGTACAACCACTTCATCCTCACCACTTCAAGCTAATGTCAAATCATTCAATTCACTATCATAAGTCCCTTACCCATGGCCATGAACGTCAATTCAATACATAGATCATAAAAATAGATCAAACTAGGTTAATTTATTATAGATTCATTAATCTAATACCAATTAGATATCAATTGAATATAATTCTTATATCATTAGAAAGCCCATAAGAAACTACACATTAATTCATAAACATTAGACCAATATCAAGTAACCCATAAATTAGTCAAAAACTAGGGTTCATCAATTACATGGGTTCATAGGTTAATTGAGTTAAAATAACCTTAATAACCAGAATTCAATCACTAAACAATGATTAAAAATCATTAATGCAAGAACCCATGATAGATCAAGAAATAGGTCAATTCATCTTTTGAAAACTTTAGAAAACACCTTTGAAAATTGTACTCCTTGATGAAACGAGTTTAAAGGATTAAAATCCATACCTCAATGAATCTAATTCTTCAATTTGATGAAGAATCTCCACTCAATTCACCAATTCAAGCTCTTCCTTAAGTTTTTGCTTCAATGGAGTCTTAAGGAATTTCTAAGGGGTTTTGGTGTTTTGATTTTGAAGAATGAAATCTTCTATGTGTTAAAGACTTATAAACACCTTTAAAATACCCAATACACCCTTTAGGAACGGCCAAACTCCTTATTTGGAAGAGGGGTGAAATTACAAGTTCACCCCTCACTTGGTAGTGGATTGCACGCTGGGAACCAGACCCATGGATGGTTGCCCATCGAAGGTCCGTCCCTTGACCAACGGACTGTACTGCTGGTCCGTGGTCTGGGACTGAGGCTTGTCTAAGGCTTCCTCCTCCCCACAACTAACTCCCAAACAACTGCTGCCCATTGACGGGGCGTAGGTCCACACACGGGCTATCCTGTTCTCCGTCGATGGGTTCAGAGACTTTAAACTGGTAGCTTAGATGCCCAGGCTAAGTACCAAATGACGCCCACCACCTACAGGACATCGACCAGGACACTGGCCATTGTTTGCCATCCATAGGTTAGAATGCCTTGGGCAGTTTTGGCCACCAACATTGGTCCTTTCTCAAGGACCCTAGGATTATCCTTGGGGATATTTGCTCGGATATTTCAAACCCAAAAATGACCGTATACGGGTTTAGGATCTCTCACATGAATTTCACCCAAAACAAACACGAAAAGTTGACGAAACATGCCTAGACACACAAGGTCATTTCAAGGCACATCGTTCGAACATCATGGACGTTCTTGAGCGTTTGACCTCCAAACTTCTCGAAACTACACACACTACCTATATACATCATATAAACTCATTTAAGGACCATACAACAGCATGAATCACGCATAATCACATAGAACCACATATGAGGCACTTAGGTGACTTAGTCGTCGAACGTCTTGGTCGTCCCTTGACATTTAACTTCCAATACACCTAATACTTTAGAAACTGCCTCATTACGATATAATAGACCTATTTAGGACCTTAGACTATCAGGACCGCAATGTTAGGTGCTAGTTCAACTTCAGGTACTGGTTCTTTCTCTTATCTGATCAACGATTCAACAGGATGGTCCGTCGATAGTTTATCCTTACGTATCCCCACACTTGGTCAGATTTCCCCGAGTTTCTCCAGATGCCTGAACTTTTAGTGGACGGTCACCATCTATGGTCTATCGTCGGGACGAGGGACCGTCGATGGCCTTCGTGGGTCACCTCTGCACTAAATATCAGCTTCCTTCTAGGTTTTGGTTTAGGATACCTTTCCTGTAAAATAAAGATAAAAACATGTTAAAATTACTACAAAAAGTCTCTAGACACACATCAATCTTAAGGAAAAAATATTGAAAGTACCGTGAAACCACGGTACATGAAAGACCCCTCCAATTTATCAAAAAGTTGTCTAGAGACAGTGTTTACTAATGAAGGCAGACGACGGGCCGTCGATTGAATCCTTTGATGTTCACTTAGACATTTCGCTAAAATGCCATTTTGGCAAATTTTTGTCAGAAACGACGGACCTGCGAGACGGTTGGTCCCATGGTCCGTGGACTGACCTATGACCCGTAGGTTGGGGTCATAGGTCAGGCCTGCAATTTCACTGGTGAGTTTTATGTTATTTTAGTTAATTATTTAGGTGGTTATTTAATTAGTTAGGGGTTAAAAGAGGTCTAATTGATTTAGTTAATGACTTATATGAAAACCTAAACCTACTTAAACTAACCCAACTCCCATATTTCCCAAAACATAATTGCTCTCCCTTCTCTCTTTTTTCTCTCCTAAATAGAAGAAGTCCATTGAAGGGCTAGGTCAAGAAATAAGGGCAGCAAGACAAGTGATTTTCTCAATCATTCTTTATCAATTAACTAAGTGTTGGATCTTTTCATCTTTGGGATTCCTTTCCCCAAAGGGTTCTTCAGAAATTGGTTTTCAAAAAGATGATTCCATATGAGTTTCTTCTAATACGAATTTGATCTTCTAAATTGTATTGTCTATGGTTTATTTTGGTTATTATACTTAGACTATGATGTATTATGATGCAATTATGCTAGTTCTTGATGAATTAACATAGTGTGTCAAGTAGATCATGAAATTGACCCAATTCCCTAACCCTCGTGAACTAGTGATAAATTAATGTGTAGTGATTCAATTGACTTCATTATTGTGTTAATTACTATTGTTTGATGATATTCCACCCATTGTTGGGTTGAATTGTATGGTTGATGGTAAACCCTTGGATGATGGCTTGTGATGGAGATGGAGTAAGTTTTCTTATCTCAATCATTTACTTCAATTATGATTACTTGTGTTTAGTGATGAAGTTATATTGAAGTTTACCTTGTGATAAGATTGATTAGGGTTCCATGACACCGTATTCCACATTATCTCATGTGGTCTATTTCGGTTAAGGCAAGATGTTCCCAAAAGGTAAAATGAAGTAATAAAGTGAACTCTAACTAGGATGACCTAAGGGCTTTTTCTTAGTCTAGGTAGGGGTATGGGAAACTACCTAGACATTGCACTAGTAAGCCTTTAGGGAAGTCTTAGAAGGATGTTCTTATGTGCTTATTATAAAACCTCAAAAATGACATGGGTTAACTAGAGCATAACATGTTGGTAATGATGGTATAAGGTCATAAAGTGGTCTATTATATGGTATATAGGAAGTATCTAAGAGTTTAGGTGCATTTGAAGTCAAACGTCAAGGGATGACTAAGACGTTCGACGACTAAGTCACCTATGTGCCTCGTATGTGGTTATATATGTTTATGTGTGATTCATGAGGTTAGAAGGTCCTTGATTGAGTTATTATACCATGTATAGGCAGTGTGTCAAGTTTCATGAAGTTTGGAGGTCAAACGTCCAAGAACGTTCATGAAGTTTGAAAGATGTGCGTTGAAAAGACCTTGTGTGTCTAGGCATGTTTCATCGAGTTTTACGTGTTCGTTTTGGATGAAATTCATGTGAGAGGTGTTAAAAATCATATACGGTCATGTTTTGGTTGGAAACGTCTGGGAAAACATCCCCAAGGACTAACCAAGGGTCCTTGAAGAAGGACACAAACTTAATGTCAAGACTGTCTCAGGTAGCCCCAAACGACGGAGGTATCGACTGCTCGTGGGCCAATCGACGCCCTGTCGATGGGTGTCTTTGGTAGATTCTTAATCTTGGGTGAGAAGGTGTCACGATCGGGGTCTAGACACTAGCCAAAACCGGCATCGTTGACCTCTCAGAGGTCGCATACAAGCCTACATACTTCATCATTACATCGTATAGGTTAATTTTAGCGGAAAATTTAAAACTTTTGTTTGCTTTGAAGTATACATCGACTTCATAGTAAGAATTTCATTATGTCACATCAGTTCACCACAACAATCTAATAATGAGAAAATCAAATGAAGGAAATAGTTCATAACTGCATAAATATAAAGTTGCCAAAATGGCACCAATACAACGTCTCAAATACGTAAGAAAGAAACACTAGTGGAACATCCTCCACTACTCATGCCTACATATAAGCTAGAATATAAAAGATAATCATCTTTGAAAGCATGAGGGCCTACCAAGTCCGGATGAATTCTCCACGTTCGGATAGCTTCAACGTAGTCTCGTAAGCTCTAGCGTCCACCTGCACCTGCACCTAAAAGTAAAGGGTTGTATGGTATTATTACACACTTGTACTAAGTATGGGTGTATGCAAGCACACACCAAGGACATGCATAATTAAGGAAAGCTCTCTCCTAACGATATGAGTTATGGAAAGCCCAGTCAGTTGGACTTGCCAAATCTTATTAGGAAAGTCATGCTATGAGAGTAACATGCATCATTATTCTTATCATATTGCACACAGAACATAACATATTTCATATAGCACATACATATACCACATATCATTCGTTCATATTTCATGAGACCTTGGAATCATGGACTTAACATTAGGACTTCCAAAAATGAGGGCTCATCATATGGGACCTCAACTAGGGAGCCTTCTTTAGCAAACACAGAATGTGCTTCATTCATTCATACATACTTCACTTTCATTCGTTTCATTCATTCATAGGCTGGTAGAAACACCAACTATACCTAGGATGTAGTTTAAGACTCTCATCGGGTTCACTGTGCAATGATCAAGAACGACCTAGTGTCATTGCTTGAGTCTAGTTCACCTCTTGATTATCCTAACCTAACACCTTTGGTATCATTCATTTCATTTTGTGCATTACTGTGGCTGGCCGCATTCTTTCTTTGGGAACTTTAACTTTAACCGACATAGATCATGTGAGCTCCATGGAATACAGTGTCTACCCCACACCGAAAAGAGGTGGAATCACCAGCCAAAGTGAAACCAAAACATGCTAGCATATATAGGGATTGAACCCTTGTAGATCCCTATGTTGTCTGCATAGGTTCAAAGACTAGGAGATATAAGGAGACCCATACCCGCCTAAATGGACAGTCTCAGCTCATGAGATTTACACGAACCTCTGCCTTCCCGAAAGAAGGAATCGCGACTCATAGATATCCTATCGGTGCTCCATATAAAGTTCCATTACATTCATCTCACACATCATAGAAGCTGGCTTCTAGCATGAGGGCATCATTGCTCATTAGATGATTTCTTATCTCATCATTAGTATTAAGTGTGTATTGATCTCAATACTTTCATTAGACTGTTTCTTAAAGACTGGTCTCTTCATTAACTTTACACTTTCATAGGTGAGTACGTTATTGGTAACACTTACATAGGCTCATCTGAGATTGATCTCATCTTTCACATTATCCTCTTATCATGTTGTCACTACATTCATTAACTTTAGCGTATTAGCTCATCATAATTACTGACCCCTTTTTACGTGAATGTTCATTTCTTTATATGCCAATTCACTTGGTCATTTATTGTGTTTCACACCCTTACTTAACCCTCTTGGGGTCACATAAATTCATCACATACATCTTAGGTTCAATTACGTTTTACGTACACTAGACTTATGAACCCATACGTACAAGCCATGAGGCTTCATTCATAATTCGTCTAAGTGACTTATACTTACCCAAGATTATATGGTACAAGACTTATGCATCTTGTAAGTATGCCAAGGTCTCAATTTCAATCCCCATAGGCAGCATTCATTAAATATTTAATCACTTAAGACTTATGTGTCAATACTGAATTTGGGCAAGGGAACAATATTTCAAATCCCTTATATAACACTTAGTCTTTTTTTTTTATAAATTTTTTATTTAGAATTCTCGGCTTGGGGACCTTAGATCGAATCCCCACACCTACACTTCCTTTCTTTCTTTTCTTCACTTTGTCTTAAACATCTCGGCTTGGAGACCCAAGATCGAATCCCCACGCCCACATCCCTTTTATTTTATTTCTTTCCTTTATTTTTTC
The DNA here is from genome assembly GCA_016801875.1 of Solanum sitiens. NCBI lineage: Eukaryota > Viridiplantae > Streptophyta > Magnoliopsida > Solanales > Solanaceae > Solanum > Solanum sitiens. The sequence continues at coordinate 7,192 of JABWTJ010000917.1, read as the reverse complement.
GTTTAGACTGAGAGGATCTGGGATCGATCCCCCACACACCTCATTTTAGTTATCTTCCTTATTTATCCGAGAGGTTATGGGTTCGATCCCCACACACCTCATTTCAGTTATCTTCCCTTTTTATTCTGTTTCTTCACAAGCCTTACCCCATTTCGAATCCCCCTTACCTCACTTTAAATATTAATTTTTCAGCAGCCTTCATATAGTGAGGTCTCAGGTTCAATCCTTGATGACCTCACATATTTAAAATAATTTTAAATCTCCAAAGTTTTTTCCAGTAACTTAGCCGAAACCAAATTTCCAGCAAATCTGGAAATTTGATCACGCTTTCCAGTCCATTTCCTCAACAATTTATACGTTATATTTTTGGACAATTCATTGGACATTTGGTACGTTTATATTGTGCATTTTCGGGGTTAGATTTGATCAAGAATTTTCACTCAATTCAGCAACATTACACCACTTATGAACATCACTATTTAGTTCAAGTAATTGCATACAAAACACAAGAATTTAACATGCATATTACTCACTTCAACCCATGACCAAAGTCATGGCATACACAATGCACACAAACACGTTTAACACATAGTTTCGGAAAGCATGCTTATTACTCACATAAATCCGAACATACATAAATGAACATAATCATCACGAAAACACATCACATCCCTAAATTCTACCAGCAAAACATACCCAACCTATAAAATCGATGGGAGCTAGTGACAGGGACATGCAACGGGGAAACATTCCTAGTTTTCAGATTAGAATTCGACTAAATCCTAGGGGTCTCTTGGGAAAGAGACCAAGAGGAAGAAAACCTATACCTTTTGTCGATCAACACCCTCCAAATCTTCTCCAATGGCAGCCAACTCCACGACACTAAAGCCTCACCACCAAACTTCAAGCACAACCCGTCAAGAACAATGTTTTTGCTTTTCGTTTTTAGTTTAGTTTTTCTTTTGAGTTTTAGTGTTCAAGTTCTTCAAGAGTGATGAACTTTTGATTATGTTCTTTTACTAATAATGAACCTGAGAATGAGAGTAAATAGGCGTGAGAAAGAGAGTTGAGAGAGATGGGAGTAAGTGTAGCAGTAGTAGTTTTAGTTGAAGACTTAGTCAAACTAGGACTCCTTGCCATTCACTATTAAAAATCTGATTTTTTAAAGACTTAGGTGAAATGACTAATCATGCCCTTACTTAAATCATATAATTAATATAAATTAATTAGATTTGACATTGCTTCCACCAAGGATCAAACTCGGGTGAAGCTTAACTTGCAAAAAGGCTCAAATTTGGCCAACCCTACCTGAATTACCCATTTTTTTATATTAATTAATTAATTAATATAAATACCTAGGTAAATTACAATTATACCCCTAGCCTGGAAAAGACCATTTTACCCCTAGACCCTCCAAACCTAAGATTACCCCTTTCAAGTCTGGTAAAAACTTATCCGGGTGAATCTCTTCAATTCGGGTGTCCTACATGGTTGGTCTCAACCTTTCCTAGCTCAACTAACTCACCAAGTTGGTTGGCTTGGCTAGTGCATAGGTTCTGAGGTCTGGTTCCACGCGCAACAAGCCGTGTGAAGCCGATCTAATCTAGGCATTATAGGTACGTTTAGGCATTACTTAGGATAGTCATTTTCGGGTTGTTACATTACCCACCCTTAGGAACATTCGTCCCCGAATGACACTTCTAATTATCTAGCACAATGCCAGTCATCTCATTACATAAGTATTTACACAGTCAAGCAATATCAACAAAGAATAGAGAAGACAAGGAAACTTAGACTTAAGAGTAGGAAGTCTAACCTCAAGAGCTGAAAAGATGAGGATAGAGGGATCTCATATCGGCCTCGGCCTCCCACGTAGCACCCTCAACAAGATGGTTCCTCCACAATACCTTCACTGTGGCAACCTCCTTGTTTCTCAGCCGCTTCACCTGCCGGTCTAAAATCTCAACACGAACCTCCTCATTGGACAAGTCTTCATCAACTCCCCAAACCTTCAACAGGCAGAATCAATGTTGTATCACCAAGACACTTCTTTATCATAGAGACATGAAAGACTGGATGAACAGAAGCTAGCTCCGCAAGCAACGCCAACTCATAGGCCACCTCACCCACACGCTGTAGAATCTCGTATGGCCCAACGTACCTCAGCCTCAACTTCCCCTTCATGCCAAACCTCATCACCCCCTTCATGGGTGATATTTTCAAGTATACATGGTCACCAACATCAAACTCTAAGGGCCGCTTCCTGTTATCTGCATAAGACTTCTGCCGACTATAAGCAGTAACCAACATGTCCCTAATCACCCTGACCTTCTCTAAGGCCTCATGAATGATCTCTGGACCCAAAATGGATGACTCTCCAACCTCAAATCACCCAACAAGATACATACACCTCCTACGATACAGTGCCTCAAACGGTGTCATACCAATGCAGGAGTTGTCACAACCCAACAGCATACCCTAGAAGATAGGGTACAATCTTGGATTGTAACCGGCGTCGTCGAACTCTCGGAGTTCTAAGACAAGCCTCTAATATCATTCATTGCATTGACATAGTAAATTTAGCGGAAAATTTAAAACTTTGCATAGCACATCATATGCTAGAAACATTACATCATATATATATAAAACATAAGTCATAATACATATTTAGACTCTAAGTATCTTTGCCATCTTAGACTCGATAACTTTAGAATACATTAGGGACACGGCCCATACAACACCTTACATAACTATACAATATTTAAAGCCTTTACATTAAAGACATTAGTAGGACATCCTTGAACTTAAGGATTCCTTTCCTTGAGCTTGGGAAATCACCTATTAAGCTCCTCAATCATAGATCTCCTTTAAGCATTCCATAACCTACACTTTGTGTAAATAGTAAAGAAGAATGGGATTAGCACAAGAATGTACTAAGTATGGCAACCATGCAAAAACATGCATTTAAAAGGGACATTTCCTTTGAAAACATACTTCATGCCATTTTGAGTAAATCATCACAAAACCTTTATCAATAGCATTTATATCATCCACATACTACATAGAAACACAATCAAAGGCCAAACATTATAGAAAAGCACATATAGAATTTAAGTACAATTTGAGGTCACTTTACAGTGAACTCATCCCTCTTTAACATCTAACTCTTTTCTCAATTCATTTGCCTACTAAGTAATCCTTTAGGGATACTTGGTGCAATGCATCACCTTAGGAACATAAGAGAATACCATACATAGCATCTACACAAGACAACACATGCCATCATAGAAGTATAGTACAATATAATCATAGTCAAACCAAGACTACAATATCATACATAAAGGACACATACATAATCATATCTATTAAGGTACCTTCCTAAGACTTCCTAAGGAGTCACTTGTGCAATGTCTAGATGGGTTCATTACTTCCACCTATCCTAAGTAACTTACCTTAAGTCCTCCTAGTTGGGATCCTATTCAGTTACTTCCATTGTCCATTTTATCTTTAGGGAAACTATAGCCTTAACCGACACTAAGACCATGGGTGCTAAACATGAAATTTGGTGTTGTAGAGCCTTACACCAAAGGAAGGTGTTCCTACCTAGCCAAGGTAGAACATTAACATACATTCTAGCATCCTAAGTGAAATCACTTTGCTAGATCCTATGTTGCAAGCATAGTTTATGGAACTAAGAGATAGGTATTCCCTCTATATACCATTTGGTAATGGGGCCTCACCTCATGAGAAAACATGAGTGAATATTCCTCAAGGAAAGTCAACACTTCATGTGGGTCCATAGGTGAGTATTCCTCTAAGGGAAGTCGACACCTTATGTAGGTCCATAGGTGAGTATTCCTCTAAGGGAAGTCAACACTCTATAAGGGACAAATGGTGAATATTCCTCCAAGGAAAGTCAACACCTCTCAATGTCAAGTTCACTCGGTGCTAAGCTAAGTTCCTTTTATTGAAAAGCCTTTATTACCTTTATTTATAAAACATAGGTTTAGGATATTCATCATTCATATGCTTATAGCATATTCAGGCACCTATCTAGTTTTGGAGTATTCTTGGGCACCCCTAGCAAGGCCTCTTCTCACTAACTAGATCATCCATGTGTGTGAGTGTATACATAGATGTGAGCAAACCTTTCACATAACACATAAGGTCACACATGTTCATATTTCAATGCATAAGTCTATAGGCATAACTATATGATCAATACTTTCATATAAACCTACTAAGATACTATACACATTCATACTTCATCATATCATATACATCATATTCATAACATGTTCATACATTCATCCTTCATGTACATAGAAACCAAACCTAGGAACTATCCTATCAAGATACACATGTGCAATGCATAGACAAGGTCCCATACCCTTGCCCATACTAGTACATCTATCAAGTAATCCTAGTAAGGGAATACAAATCATACATTCATGAACATCACCTTAACATGCATAGTAGTAGACACTAGTGAATATGAGAACTACCTTTCATTTAGACACAATGACTTATACTATTTGTAATATGCATGTAAGTGAGAGTGTGTGTACATTGACCAACATGATCACATAATGGATATCAATAACTTATTAAGTCAGCCACCCTATTAGACCACATTACACTTCAAGCACATAGCACACAACACATAATGGCATAGGAGACAAGACAATATATACAATGTAATCAAGACTCCTAACTTTAGCTATTTACACTTTCATATAAGGGGTACATAGGTAAGGGGTTATTAACCATCTTAACACATCAATGGAAGCACCTATACTTTACCCTAACATGGTTATACACATACTCATACAATAGCCACAAAACCTAATTTACAACTAGAATAGGAAAGTAAGCATAAGCTTCTCATAGTATCATCTTACGAACATGTTCATAAGTTCATCAATTTGCCTTCAAAGCCATGGTCAACACATATATAATGACAATAAAGTAAACACCGCCACCATAAGTGGACCATACCACACAATGCCATACAAGGCTTCATCAACATTTCTATAAAGAATAGAGAAGTAGAAGAGTAGATGAAATAAGCATTCTTACCAACTCTTCAACCTTTGATCCTCATTGACCAATACACCTTGTTTATAAATAATTTATATATATGGCAGTAGCTAAATGTACTTTAAACATATAAGAAACCATGTACAAGTCACTACACGATTATACCATAACATATACATCACATACTAGGAAAGTAGAAGAACATAGATCATTAACCAATTTCATTCATATGGATTATAGGTCATATTTCATGAATCATATCACCCTAAGGCAGTATCTAATGAGATTATAATCTAGATGAGAGACTACTACAATTTGCCATTAAGGTCGATACAAGCATACTTCATATAGGGAGTTCATGGAAAGTAACTTTACATAGGTTAATCATATGCAACCTATCATGAATTGACCCATATTGTATTAATTACATATAATTCATCCTCATATTTCATTATAGGAAGCAGTTATAGACATTAACCATACTCAATTCCTATAGCGACTACCCTAATGTCAAGATCACAAGTTACAACTTCATAGACAAGAAGAACCTAGATTAATTCAAACCAAGCCTTCTATACTTTGGTCATACATGATTTATATCCACAATTCAACCATGGTATTAACCTAAAACAGTAGCTACAAGAACCACAACTTAATCGAAATTCACTTTAGATCCTAAGAAAGCCAATGTTATAGTGAACTATAGAAACTAGGCTAAACATGCTCAAATCTTCATACATTGATCCTCATGGATCATTCAACATCAATTCAACATAAATTCATGTAAATAAAAGTATATACAATCACTTCAACGTAAGGATATCATAATTCGATCGATAACAAGTCAAGATCACAAAGCCCATGCAAGAGCTAAACAAATTTTGGAAGGAACATGGGTTCATCATGCAATTGGAGTAAAATCACATTCAAATCACTGTATTAACTTCAATTAATCATGATTTAATCATTAAGAACATTTTGAGAAAGAACCCATGGCTATATTGGAGAAGAAGAACTTTCATCATAAACTTTCTTTGAAAACATTGAGAAGAACTCTCCAAGTGAAAGGTTACTTAGAGATGAAGGATAACCATACCTTAATCTTCATGAAGACCAATAAAACTTGATGAATAACCCATGAGAATCCAATATACAAGCTGTTCTTGAGCTTCCAAAATCATGGAGGTTCTAGAGAGAATATTTTGGAGGGGAAAGGCTAAAAACATGTGAGAGGATTTCTGAATGAGTTGATCACGTTTTAGAAGACTTATATACACTTACAATCAAATAAATAAACCCTTAATAATCAGTTTAGTACATGGGGTGAATTTCCCATTCACCCCTTTAAGTGGCAGCACGCAGGCAGCCAAACCTGCAGGCACCCGCGACGTAGGCCTCGACGGGGCGTCATGCCCTCCGTCGTCCATGACTTAGACGAATTCTTGGCTCAAGATCTGCCCAAGTCAAGCCCCCTTTGACAAAACCTGCTCGACGGTCCGTTGGTGGCCCAACAATCCGTCATTGGGTCCGTCAAGGGACACTGCCTGGCAGCGTTGGGGTCCTTCTTTTGGGGCCTCTTGTGGGGCACTTTAGAAGTCGTACCCGGACGTTTCCAACGCGATTATAAACCTTAACATGTTATAGACCTTCCACATAAATTTCAACCAAAACAAACACCTACAATACGTTCAAACACCCTTGACCCCAACATGACATACGATGAACGTCTTAGGGGCTATCTTTCGAACGCCTTGGACGTTCTTGGGTGTTTGACCTCCAAACTTCACGAAGCTTCATACAATAACATTAAACATCATTATAAACCATTTCAAGACTTATTAGAATCAGTTCATACAATTTCGGCATGCATACCCACATGAGGCACATAAGCGACTATTCGTCGAACGTCTTGGACGTCCCTTGACGTCCGACTTCCAAATCATTTAAAACTTTGCACACTGCCTCTATATAAAATAATAAGGCATTTTAGGACCTTATAACATTAAGACGAACATGTTAGGCTCTAGACACCTTATCTCATTTTTGAGGTCTTACAATATCCCCCACTTGGGAACATTCCTCCTCGAATGGCACTTAGGACTCTTTAATCACATCAAGGACTTCAATGCACATAAGAGCAGTTAATAACATT
>JABWTJ010000916.1:233576-286598 GCA_016801875.1 Solanum sitiens | reverse complement strand
ATCTGAAATTTGCAAGTTCAAAATGGAGAATAAGACTTGATCCTTATCCTTTGAAAAAGGAGGTGTTATGGCCGACACTCTTGACCAATTTTGGTCCATATAATGTCAAGTAGGTGCCCCACCTGCTTGTCCTTTTAACTTGGGCCCTTTTGGACTTAATATTATTGGACCTTGGCTGTCCATTTTTCCTTTGTTCTTTTAATCAGCTTGGGACAAATTAGTGCAAGTAGGTGGTACACACTTGGCCCAATAACATGGTAAAACAAATCTTAGGAGGTCATGTACTTACTTAGTTTCACTTGGGCTTTATCCATAATGGCCAATTGGCAGATTTGGCTGTTGGGCCTTCTTTCATTCACATTTTCTTTAATAGGTTTGGGCTTCAAATGAGCCCCTAAATATAAGCCTAAATCTGGTCAATCAAACTTGGGCCCTTTAACTATAATATAGATCAAGTAGGTGATGCAACTGCTAGCTCAATTACCACCTTACTATAATTACTTAAATACTTTCCATCGGAGTTAACTTGCAATACATATGCTAAAACGTGCAAGGCATTACATCACCTTCCAAGCTAGTTTAAACCAACACTAATCATGTAAGAAACATGATCCCTCACCTACACTATAAGTATATGTCAAGTATAACATGAATAGAACTACCACATACAAAAATACAGGCCGTTACATTCCTAAGGGAAGATAATGTAATACTCCGAAAGTCTAAAGCCTAATCTAGAGCCACACTTGACTTTCTAAGGGTTGTAATACTGTTTTATGGTCAAAAACAATATTTATAAGTCATTTAGGAAGTTTTATACTCAAGACGTCAAGGAACGTCCATGATGTCCGGAGAATAGTGTGAAAGGTGCTAGAGTGCCTTAGCCTATGAGAAGGTTTTAAAACTCGGAAATTGATGAATTTAGTAAAAGGGTGTCTAACACATATTAGAGTAGGTTTAAGGTCAAAACATCCGGGTACGACTCCCCAAGGACCACCTCGAGGGTCCTTGAGGAGGACCCTTCCATTTTGACCAAAAAGTTGCCATGGACATTGTCTACCAACGAAGGCAGACGAAGGGGCATGGTGCAATCGACGGGGTGTCGGTTGCCTCCGATGATGTTCACTTAGACATTTTTCAAAACTGGCCAAAATACAAATCTCTTACCAAAACGACGGTTGTAAAGTACAGAGGGGGGCTTGGTCGTCGACTAACCTACGACCCGTAAGTCGGGGTCTCATAGGTCACGTTTGCACTTTTTTGTGAAGTTTTAATTTGGTTCATTTAATTAGTTAGTTTGTTATTTAATAAACTATGGTTTAAGGGAGGTCTAGTTAAGTTATTTGATGACTTATATAAAGACCTAAACTTAATTAAACTAATTCAACTCCCACATTTCACAAAAACGTAAATTGCTTTTCCTTCTCTCTTGTTTCTCTATCCCAAATAGAAGACTCCATTGAAGGTCTAGGTCAAGGTCTTAGGGAAGCAATATGGGTGCTTTTATCCATAAAAATTCAACAATTAACAAGGTATTGGATCCTTTCACCTTTGGGATTCCTTTCCCCAAAGGGTTCTTCCAATATTTATTTCAAAAAGATGCGTTTCATATGGGTCTTCTTCAATTACGAATTTGATCTTCTAAATTGTATTATCTATGGTTTATTTTGATTATTACAGTTAGATTATGATGTATTATGATTCAATTATGATAGTTCTTGATTAATTAACCTAGTATGTGAAGTAGATCATGAAATAGACCGAAGTCCCTAACCCTAGGTTATAAACTTGTGATGAATTGATGTGTAGTGATTCAATTGACTTCATTATTTTATTAATTACTATTATTTGATGATATTACACCCATTGTTGGGTTGAATTGGATGGTTGATGGTAAAATCTTGGATCATGGCTTGCGAAGGAGATTGGGTAAGTCTTGTGATCTCAAACCTTTACTTCAATTATGATCACTTGTGTTTAATGATGAAGTTATATTGAAGTATACCTTATGATAAGATTGAGTATGGTTGGTATGATTTTTAATTGAAATGTCTTGATTTATGGTGTTGTTGGCTAAGATGTAATGATATAAGGTTTGTGATGAATTGCCTATGTGCCTTATTATGATATGGTGATGTAAATGTTCTAACCTCACATGTGTGAATTATATTGAAAGGACATACTCGTGCAATTCCTATTTAGCTATGACTATGACTATATAAGGGGTAGACCCCTATGACCTAAAACTAAGTTATGATTGTTAATGAAAGACATTTCAAAAGGGACTCTAGCTTAGCACCGAATGAACTAGAGTGAAGAGTGTCCCATAGGGAATGTAGGTTCACTAATGTACTAATTAGATTGGAGAGTATAATGCATGTAGCATAAAGAGGCTCCCAAAATACATCTCCTAGTTCTTGAACTATTTTGCCCCCATAGTAATACTAGCTTGTGGATCCTCATAGATGCTATGTTCATGTTTCGGTACTACCTTGGCAAGTAGTACACCTTCTTTCAGTGTAGGGTTCCATGACACCAGATGCAACATTAGCTCATGTGATCTATGTCGATTAAGGCAAGATGTTTCCAAAGATAAAACTAAGTAATAAAGTGAACTCCAACTAGGATGACCTAAGGGGTTGTGCTAAGTCTAGCTAAGGGTATGGGACTCTACCTATACATGGCACATTTTAACCTTGAGGGAAGTCTTAGAAGGATGTTCTTATGTGCTATATACTTATAAATGTAAATATATGTATATTTTCATCTTACATGTTAATGACATTGTGTGGTATTGGGTTCACTTATGAACATGTGGTTGGTATCTATTGATAATGTATGATGATGTCCACTCTTAATGATACAGTATGTAAAATTGGGCATCACTTATAGTTCGTGTTAGGTTTACCTTGTTGAGTGAGGTTATGGAGTCTTACTTTATCATTACACTAGTGGACTTAATGGGGATGTATGTGTAACACCCCGTAATTTCCATGACCTATAATAGAGCCTCATATTTTTAATAATGATGGTTTTAGACAAAAATAATTTAAATAACTTGTTTAAGAAGTATTGGAGCGATAGCATCAAAGAAAGTCCTTAACGTCCGAAAACTAGTGAATTGAACTAGTAGACGTCTCTATGTTTGGTGAAGGTTTTGGAGGGTCATACTGAGTCTAAAACTTGTAAAAAGACTTTAAATAGGTAAAATATAGTATAGAGGGTCAAAACATACAGTCAAGACTACCCAAAGACCAACGGAAGGGTCCTTGAGTAGGACCCATACATGCGCGAGCAGGCTGCCAAAGCAGCCTGTGCGCAGCAAACACGAGGAGATTCAACATTGGCCTCGCAATGCGGGGCGTACACGAGTTACACATCCTCAATCCAGATTTCAAAAATAAATCGTGAAATTAAACCCGCGACGCGCAACCACTTTTTAGTGTCATATTTTAAGCATTTTGACTTCACAAAAATACCCAGTCAAGTGAGGGGTCTTTTGGGTAATTTAAGGGGTGACTTTATATTGATTAAGGGTCAAATTTAAGTCATTTTTACCCACTCCAATCAATTCCCCAAAACAAAAACCCAAAAACTCTCATCTCTCTCTACTTTCTCTCTCGCTAAATCCTCCATTGAAGAAGCAATAAAGCTTGAAGAAGAAGACAAATTTTTCTAGGATTTCACTTGAATTTTGTTGATTTAGCTTCATTAAGGTATGGTTTCTTTCACTCTTGGGATTCTTTTCCCCAAGAGGTCCCTCCAAAAGATTATTTCTAAATCCCCCTAATCTAGGTTTTCTTCTATACTTGGGTTTTCTTTGAAAAATGAAATTATGAATCAATTGTGATAAATTATGATGAATTTATGTTTTTTAAGTATATATTGATGGTTCATTGATGATTTCCTATGCGATTTTTGACCCATGTACCTTCCCCAATTTCATAAAAAACTTTAATTGATATGGTGAATTATGAAGATCATGAACATGTAGATTGACTACATTGTTCTTAATTATGTAATTGCTTTTTTGTATTTACCTTGTTTATGGAATTGACTATGTATTCTTGGTAATGGAAGTATGAAGGTTATTTGAAGGGCAGTGAGGTATGTTCATTGGTTTTTCTTGGATTCAATTATGAATTATGAGTTACTTAGATAGTAATGCTTCTAGGTCTAATGTGTGATTGTGATGTCGATGCTAAGTATTCCTCATCCTTAACCCTAGACTATTGAATTTGTTATGAATTATGTAAGTATGTTATGGTATGATTATTATATGATTGAAAGTAGTTTCGCATGATTATAATAAAGTGTTAAGTGAAAGGTTTAGTACTAATGAACCTTTATATTATGGTATGGTTTGAAATGTAGTGCTTAAATGTGCATTACGGGGTTTAAACTAGAAAAGGCATAATTTCACCTAAATGTCCCTTTTGTGCATGTTTTAATGATTTTTTATGTGTTTCTTCTAAATATAGTACATTATATGTGCTAACCCACATTTGTTATCGTTTTCCATCATGTGTAGGCTCTAGAAAGTGATTGTGCTCCTAATGGTTGAAGCTTGGAATAGATTTCTCCAACAGTTTCCGTAGATCTTCAAGATCCGAGGACAAGAATTTGATCCCACTTTATGTTCCTCCTTATTTTAATATACTTTGTAGAGTTTCTATGTACTTCCTATTATGAGACTATTATGTTGTAAAGGGATATGACCCCTATTTGAGATTCTATTGTTCTTAGATGGTATGGGAGATAAAGTCTAGACACCCTATTTTCCTTTATGAAAAGTATTTGTTGATTGTAAAAAGTTTTTAAGTTTCCAGATTATTCTATGTCTTGTGAAATGATGAATATGCTAAGGGCTTGTATGAGACCCCTTCTTTGTCATGTATGCCATGTCACTCCTAGGGGGTTTCTCTGGGTCATGACAGAGCGACTTCAATCATCAGGGACTTCACCACCGACATCAAAAATTAAATGTGATGAAATCTTTAGTATTGTTTTGACCGAATTTAACTTAGTCAACTACACATTAAAAAAGATGTGTAATTGAAATGGGACTGCATATATAGCTTATAACATGAACTTTAGAAACAAAGAGATCCACATTTGACAATGTAATTATGAAAAAGACAAAATATGGTAAACGAAGAGAGTTAACATGGATAATCTTGAACACAAGATTAAGTAATGAAATGTCATGATCAAAGATCACCCAAAAGAATAACATGGCGTATTTGACCACTCGGAGGTCTTATACAAGCCCAGAGACATCATTCATCGCATTTTAATAGAAATTTAGCGGAAAATCTAAAACATTTCATTGAATAAAATATCAGAACATCACTTTCATTTATAGAGAGTTCATTTCATCAACATAGCAAGTACAACCAATAGCATGCATATTAAGTAAGACCTTCATCATATAGTCAATCAGACCAACACAATGCATATCATTATACAAGTACGCCAATACTACAATGTCATGCATAAGACACATGTACATATACATATACATATAAAACTCTTTCCTAGAATTCCCTTCAAGAGGTACTTGTGCAATGTATAGGTGATGTCTTATTCCCTTACCTACACTAAGCAACATCCCTTAGGTAGTCCTCATTAGGGTTCATCGTCTTATTTCCATTGTTCATTTTCAATAAGGGAATCATCGCCTCAACCGATATGAGACAATGTGAACTAAACATTGAATCCGGTGTCATCCCTTCACACCAAATGTAGGGAATCTTGCTTGAGAAGGTAAGACATAAACATCATAATAGAATCTAGGTGGATCCACTTGCTACATCCTATGGGGGCAACATAGTTTAGGAACTGGGAGGTTGTTACTAGAACCCTCTTTGTGGTAAATAGCATTGTAGTAAAAACCTCATGAGAACATCGGGTGAACCTACCTTCCTTTTGTGAAGGAACACAACTCATTGTCAAGTTATCTCGGTGCTAAGCTAACTTTCCCTTTTTGGAAAGCCTTTAAGTCATTATTAACCTTTTGATCATAATATAGCCTTTAGGAGATTAACCCATCATATGCATATACATAGCTGATAGGTAACTAATGAGAATGTCCTTTCATAAAACCTACTTTCAATGAGAATATCCTTTCACATAATCATAATATAATCTAATTTAGAGTAAAATTGATTAACACCTTTAAAGAGACTCTAATTCCCTAGACTACCATTAACATGCTTCATTCATACATACATGTGTTTGTACGTATATGTGAGAAATCCTTTCACATAAAACACATTTAGACAACACATGTTCATACTTCATTAGTCATATACATTAAATCATAACATAGAAATAAGACACACAACAGGATCACTTACATTCCTACATAATCATACATTTATCATCATGTCATATGCATCATGTTCATAACTTAATCATACATTCATAAAGAAACCACCCTAGGAACAATTCCTTCAAGGTCCACTTGTGCAATATATAGGTAAAGTCTCATACCCTTATCTACACTAGTACACCTCTGAAGTCATCCTAGATAATATGCATCATCATACTTTCATTCATTAATTTGTCATTACAAACATATTACACTTATAGTATGCATGAGATGTGTTTGTGTACATGTTGGTCATCATGATAAAAAAGGTGCAACCACCTAGTGACTTAGGATACAACCCTTCAAAGGACCACGACACATATACCACGTATCCCTAAAGTCATAGACTACTTAAATGTAGAGAATTTAGGGACTATACAACACACACTCACATTACACCATAGGAAACAAGAACATATTCAACAGAAGAATAGAAGACTCCTAACATGCATAAGATCACACATTCATATAGGGTTACATAGGTAGGGGGTCATTCTACAATGGCATTCATCACAACCAAACATGTAGACCAAACCTAACCGTAATAACATAATTCATATATACCTAACATCATCATTACATCCTAGTCATGCTACTAGCATTGGAGACACACAACACCTTCATACTTGTGATGATCATCATTACAATTCACATTACATCTATTGCCTTCATGCCCATTATCACAACATATATAGATATAACAATTCACATGATAATGCCGACATGGCCATGTTAATAGGAAGTATAACAATTAAGGACCGCCAACATAGATGGACCATACAGTATGTCACAACCTGGATTATGGAATCTGAATCACAACCGGCGTCGTTGACCTCTCAGAGGTCGCAGACAAGCCTCTTCTTGCATTCATCACATTCATATGGTTAATTTTAGCGGAAAATTTAGAACTTTTTATAAGTATGACGTATACATAGACTTCATATAGTTCATACATATTTACATCATATACTAAGCTCAACATAAAGAACAACCATCTATCATAAAGAGTCAATTTGAAACTGAAGATGAATATATCATAAATAAGTTTGCCAAACACGGCCTTATTACAAAGCTTCGAAATGAAAGTACGAAAGAAACGCTAGGGACAACATCCACTATCTATGTCTATATATAAAGTTGGACTAATGCGTGAAGCATCCTCGAAATCAAGAGGACCTACCAAATGTCTGGAAAAAACGCTGCTATACAAACCTCTGCGCGAGTTGTCAATCTGTCCTCTAACCTTCACCTAAAAATAGTAAATAGTATGGGTTAGTACACCACTTGTACTAAGTATTCATGATCAATGAAAAGCTCTTACTAGACAACGTGCTATTTCTTGAAAGTCTAGTCATTAGACTTTCCTAATTCGTTAGTTTTGAATTGTGGTATGAATATGATGTATTTTAATGCATTCAAAGCGCACAACTAATTTTCTATATGATTACAATATATTAGTATCATCAACATAATTTTAGAACAACTCGAGCGACGATTTGAAAATTTGATCATGCCCAACCCGAGAGCTTTTTCTTTGGGACTTAGTTTATTTTTCAGTCTTTTTCTTATTGTTTTTCTGTAGTTCAATAATTCCCTTGGCCCTATGTTTTACTTACAAGTGCAATAATTCATTGTAGTCCCATACCCACAATGAATCGATGTAAGTAATCCAAGGACTAAGGAATGATTTCCCTACCTTATAGTGAGTCATTGTTTACACTATGTGTTCATTAACATTTCATAAGCCAGTCTCTATTGGCCATGCCATCTATTTCATTTCTTTCATGTTACGGAAGTTCTGAGGTATTTAGTTAACATTATGTTTCTACTTCCCATTATTGGCATTATATAAGAAGTCATTATAAGCCAATCTTATTTGGATTTGCCCATTATTTGCTGAAACTTCATGAGTGTGATATTGTCGATTGACATTCTTAAGCTCTTCTTTATAGCTCACTTTTAACATACGTTCCATCATCATCATCCTTTCTTACTTTCATATAGACATCATTAGGAATAAGATCATGCGAGCTAACATGAAATCCAGTGTCTTCCCCAAACTGAAAAGAGGTGATTCACCGAATAAAATGAATCTAGATCATGTGAGCTACTCATGAAATCCAGTGTCTGTCCCACCCCAAAAAGGGTTGATCCCCGGCTAATGTGAATTTATGCTAAGTGTTTACCCATACCTAAAAGGGTGGCTCACGACTATACTCAACCAAGAACATTCTTTTGAGCATTAACCGACATAGATCATGTGAGCTAGACATGAAATCCAGTGTCTACCCCACACCGAAAGGAGGTAATCCCACTGGCCAAGGTGAAATCGAACATACCTAGCTCGCTTAGGTTGAAACCACTGGCTAGTTCCTATGTTGGCTAGATATAGTTCGAAGACTAGGTATTTAATGAGACTACTTATCCACCTCGGTGGTAGCCTCGTCTCATGAGACTTACATGTGCTAGCACATACTCATAACTAGTCTATCGGTGATGTGCTCACTTTCATTATCTTCTTTATCTTTTAGAGTTGACTTAAGCATTATGAAAGCTTGATTCTAGATTAAGATTTACATACTCTTTTGATGACTTCTCATTCTTACATTACATTGATGAAATGTGAATTGTCCTTACTTATCATCCTTAGGTGTTAATGAGACTGGTCTCACACATTCTAACACCTTCATTCGTGAGTATTCTTTTAACATAGTAGCTTAGGTGTAAGTAAGACTTGTCTCACTTCCTTTAACACCCCATTCTGGTCACTTACTTAATTTAGACCCCTTTAATTATGTTATAACTCACGTTACTTGCTTACTTTAGTGTAGTAACTTCATACCATTGTTTATGGACGATGAGCACTTCATTCAATGAGTTTCATATGTTCATAGTTCATTCTTTTAGAGCATGTTGGGAGTTGTCCTAATTAATGGCATGTACTTGGTTATGGATTCGTTGAATTAATTTAGAAGTGCTTATATTATCATTTGATACTCTAATTACACAAGATTGGCATATGACTAGTATTGGCCTCAACATTGGGATATTAAACTACATAACTATTTTTGTTGGCATAAGCCAATTTTACGTATGTTCATATTTAAATTGAATATGTATGAACCATTAGTCAGTCTTTCAATCATCTACATAAACTCATAGCCATTTGCATGCATTCTTTTTGGATACATTAGTGTTAGCCAATTTGTTGGCATAAGATGGGCTATTCATTCAGGATGTGATTTCATAGATGTCTTTTAAGCCAATCTCAGTTTATGGCTTTAGTGATAACGATTTTGAACCTCTTGGACAGCATCATATTAACATTTGATGACTTTAGCATCTTCATAACGTCACCCTAACAACAATACAACATTCGGACAAACACATCAACACTTACACAATTACAGACGTAACTAGCACATCATCAATTCTTATTTCACGTTGTCACCATTTTACTTCATACGATGATAAGTTCATAGGTTCATTCGGCATTCATAATTGAAGAACATTACACATAAGATAAGCCAGCACCACATACCAACAACATGATCTCTAACCTACTTAATCATTAAAATCGTATAAGGATACTAGGGAAAGGAGTTCGACAAGAACGACGGGAAACAACCCTAGTTTTCAAGATCCTTGAATCATTCAAAAGAAAGTTCTCTTGGATAAAGAAGTCTAGGAGATAAACCCATACCTTGAGTAGAACTTAATCTATAAAGACCACTTTGAACGAGACCTTGAAGCTACCTTGAATTCTCCCTAGACATCGATGAACTTTTTCCCTGTTTTAGCGTTCTTGATTACTGCTTTTGCGTTCTGTGAAAGTCTTAGTGTTTTAACGTGAGTATAAGTCTTAGGAACTGATCTTGACTCATTCAACCAAGGTGTTCTAAGTTAATTTAATAAACTAATTAATTAATTACCAAAACGCCCTTCCTAAGTCGACAGAACATAGGATAATGTTGACTTGACCGAAAATCTGGAAATTGGTGTTGACTATGGTTTTGGTCAACATTTTGAATTTTAATTATTTAATTAAATCCATAATTTAATTAATTTAGGGAACTAAGGAAATTACTAAAATACCCCTAAGTCTTTGGGACCATAGCTAACCTTTTTGGACCATCCTAGGTTAGGTACTAGGTTGTTCCCTTTACTAGTACTAGGTTCCACCCGATTTGTCCTAGGTTGTCGGGTGCACTAGGGGGTCCAATTCGGTTAGTACTAGGTTAGTGGGCTAGTTAGGATAGTTGGTAAGGTCTTAGAATTAGTTAGGTTGGCTGGCCCCACGTTAAGGGACCCGCCCGTGCGTGTCAATCTTAACCGCCCTAACCGAATTCAGTTAGGGTAGATTCTGTGGTCCCCCTCGGCTGTGTCCCACACTTATTGCCCATGTGCTTGCACATGGGTTGGTTGTACTTTCCTAAGTAATCTATCTTGATGTCCCATTTAAAATATTTACTTATTGTCCCAAGGACCCTAACTATGTCCTTGCGAACTACTTAACTTACATGATCATTTTAGATGGTCATGTGGAATGGTATCTATGCTTGACACTTGGATGCCTCATACCTTAGTGAATACTTCGAAATCTATGTTTTTAGCTTAGGGTTTTCATTGCAGGTACCATTCTTAAAGAGTGCTTACTCATACTTAGAAAATTGGCTATCACCCTTAGCCAATATTTTTATATTATGCCCAATACTATTCAATATTTTGCATTGGGATGCCTACGTTTCCCCAAATGCATTCTTGAAACCTAATTGGCTCTTTACTAGGCATATACGTTTTTCTAGATTCTTACATTATCCCCCCTTAGGAACATTCGTCCCCGAATGACACTTACATCATTTTAAAACAAGAGGGAAATTTCGAAACACTTAAACAAACTTAACACGTTATCGTTTGTGAACATCTGATTCACACATATTCTGGATGATGCATTCTTACTCAAGCTTATCTGAAGCTTCATATTCGAGATCGAGGAACTTCCTTCTCAATCACACTTAAATTAATGCACGTCACAACTCATGCAACACATAAAATTACGTCTATGCTATACAAAAACAACAACATAATGCACGCATGAACTTACTTTAACTCATTTAATGCAAGTATAAAACGCACGACTATGGTATTACAACACCAAAATCGACTAATTCACTAAAACTATGAGTTTCTTAAACCAAAATCGGACATAGGAAGAGTATATCTAACCTCAAGAACTGAACAGGTGAGGGTAATAGGATATGATATCGGCCTTAGCCTCCCATGTTTCTCCCTCAACAAGGTGGTTTCGCCATAGTACCTTCACGGTGGCAACCTCCTTGTTCATTAGCCGCTTTAATTGACGATCTAAAATCTCAACTGGAACCTCTTCATAAGAAAGGTTCTCATCAACTCCTAACCCCTCAATAGGCAGGATGGATGCTGGATCGCCCAAACATTTCTTAAGCATAGAAACGTGAAACACTGGATGAAAAGAAGCCAAGTCTTGAGGTAATTTCAGCTCGTATGCAACGTTTCCCACTCGCTGCAAGATTTCATAAGGACCTATATATCTCGGACTCAACTTGCCTTTCTTACCAAACCTTATCACCCCTTTCATGGGTGATATCTCCAGGTAGACTTGATCACCCACCTCAAACTCAAGAGCTCTCTTTCGATTATCTGCATAAGATTTCTAACTTCTGTAAGAAGTAGTCAATCTATCCCTGATCATCTTCAACTTCTCCATGGCCTCATGCACGATATCGGGACCAAGGATGGCCAATTCTCCTACCTCAAACCAGCCAATCGGAGATCTACATCTTCGACCATATAGTGCTTCGAAAGGTGCAATTCCAATACTGGAATGGTAGCTATTATTGTAAGAGAACTCTATCATCGGTAAGTGATCATCCCAACTCCCCTTGAAGTCTATAACACGTACTCTCAACATGTCTTCAAGGGTCTGGATGGTACGCTCTGCTTGTCCATCTGTCTGCGAATGAAAAGCAGTACTAAGCTTCACCTGTGTACCCAAACTTTTCTGGAAAGATTTCTGAAAATGAGAAGTGAATTGAGCTCCTCTATCCAAAATGATAGACAGAGGAATCCCATGCCATCTCACTATCTCATCTATGTAAGGCTTGGCATAGTCTTCAGCCCTGAAAGTAGACTTCACAGGTATGAAGTGAGCGTACTTGGTCATTCTGTCAACAATAACACAAATGGAATCATGTAGTTTTCTAGTCTTTGGCAGACCAACCACAAAATCCATATTGATAGCCTTCCACTTCCATGTTGGGATCTCGATCGACTAAGTGAGACCCCAGGCTTAAGGTGTTCGGCCTTAACCTGTTGGCAGTTCGGACACTCCTCCACGAACTTAGAGATATCTCTCTTCATGCCTTCCCACCAATAGACCTCTTTAAGCTCTTGGTACATTTTGGTGGCACCTGGATGGATGGAATATCTGGAACCATGAGCTTCTGCCAAAATACTTGGCCTCAAATCATTCACATTGGGCACACATAATCTATTATGATATCTGAGTACGCCATCTCCACCTAACAAAAATGACTCATTCAACTTACTTAATACCGAGTCTTTCAATTCCATGAGTACTGGGTCAAGGTGCTGATTGGCTTTAACACCTATAACAAATGAGGATTCGGAACTTGAGTGATCCGTAACACTCCCACTTGGTGCATCTGTCAGCCGTACCCTAAATCTTGCCAATTAGTGTACCTCTTTAAGTATCTCTTTCTTCTCATCATCAATATGTGAAACGCTGCCCATGCTCAGTCTGTTCAATGCATCGACCACCACATTGGCCTTACCTGGGTGATAATACACACTCATATCATAATCCTTGAGAAGTTCTAGCCATCTCCTCTGACGAAAATTCAACTCCCTCTGCGTGAACACATACTGAAGACTCTTATGGTAAGTATACACATCAACATGTACACCATATAAATAATGTCTCCACAGCTTCAACGCAAAGACAACCGCGGCTAGTTCAAGATCGTGAGTAGGGTAGTTCTTTTTGTGGATTTTCAATTGTCTTGATGCATATGCAATCACCTTACCATTCTGCATGAGAACACATCCCAAACCTACTCGGGAAGCATCACAATATACCATGTACCCCTCAACACTCCTCGGCAATGTCAGGACTGGGGCCGAAGTGAGTCGGTCCTTGAGTTCTTGAAAACTCTTTTCACATTTCTTGGACCACTCAAACTTCGCCTTCTTCTTTGTCAATGCGGTCAATGGGGCAGCAATTGGGGAAAAACCGTCCACAAACCTGCGATAATAATTTGCCAAACCCAGAAAACTACAAATATCTGTAGGAGTAAGGGGTCTCGGCCAGCCCTTCAGCGCGTCTACCTTCTTAGAATCAACTTCAACACCCTGGTCAGTCACAACATGACCAAGAAAGGTCACTGATCTCAACCATAATTCACATTTGCTGAACTTTGCATACAGCTGATGTTCTCTGAGTACTTGCAATGTCTTTCTTAAGTGTACCTCATGCTCTTCTCTAGACTTAGAGTATATGAGAATGTCATGTATGAATACTATGATGAAGGAATCAAGGTACTCACGGAATACTCTATTCATAAGGTCTATAAACGTGGCTGGTGCTTTAGTGAGACCGAATGACATGACCAGAAACTCATAGTGCCCATATCTAGTACGAAAAGCCATATTAGGGACGTCTTCTCGCATTACTCTAAGCTAATGGTAGCCTGACCGAAGGTCTATCTTGGAAAAGAAACTTAAACCTTGGAGTTGGTCAAACAGATCATCGATTCTGAGAAGAGGGTACATATTCTTTATAGTGTCTTTGTTGAGTTGCCGATAATCGATGCACATTCTAAGGGTTCCATCCTTTTTCTTTACGAACAACACTAGAGCACCCCATGGGGATATGCTCGGCTAGATGAAGCCCTTATCAAGTAGATCTTTTAACTGCAACTTCAATTCATTGAGTTCAGTTGGTGCCATCTTATACGGGGTAATATAAATTGGCTTGGTGTTCGGATCTAAATCAACACCAAAGTCAATCTCACGTGCAGGAGGGACTCCTGGTAAATCGTCCGGGAAGACATCTGGGAACTCATTCACTATTGACACTAAATCTATGGAAGGGACTTCTTGATCTAAGTCATTGACTCTAACTAAGTGGTATAAATATCCCTTAGCTATCATTCTATTAGCCTCTAAGTTTGAAACAATTTGGCCGACTGGACTTGAACCACGCCCTTCTCATTCCAGTTTTAACTCATTTGGAAACTGAAACCTTACTACCCTGTTTCGACAGTCTATTGTGGTATAACACTTGTGAAGCCAATCCATGCCCAAGATTATGTCAAAATCGAGCATGGCTAACTCCACTAGATCAGCGTGAGTGACTATATCAAGGACGTGAATTGGGCAATTTATGTACACTTTCTCAGCTCTAATGTCGTCCCCTATGGGAGTACTTACAAAAATTGGATCATGCAACATTTCAGGAAGCACACCAAATCTACTAGTTATCAATGGAGTAACAAAAGATAGAGTGGATCCTGGATCTAACAATGCATACATAGGGAAAGTAAAGACATGCAATGTACCCGTGACTATATCAGTTGACTTCTCTTGCTCTTCTCTACCTTTCAGCGCATAGAACCTATTCCTTTTGGGAGGTTCGGCTTCAGCATTTTCATTCGGCCGAGGCTCAGTATCTGTCCTGGCCTGGTTCCTCGCTTGAGGACAATATCGAAACATATGTCAAGCCTTACCACACCCGAAGCAGGCATTAGTGCCTACTAAGCATTAACCTCCATGAGGACGTCCACACTTACCACAATGCTTGCTGGTTCGCTGGACGTTGCGATCATTGCCCTTTCTGGGGCCAGAATTGTTCACCTTAGTATTCGAATTACCTGAAGGAGCGGAGTTACCTGAGTGCCTCTTGAACTTAGGACTGTTTTGGTCTCCAAATGAGCCCCTACCCGAGATCGAACTAGGCTGATCCGCGACCTTAGGATTCTTGCCTTCGTGAACCTTTCTTTTACGGCGACTCTCCTCCACCTGCTAAGCACGCACCATCAACCTGCCCAGATCCGTGTTATCATGCAGCATGGCTGCCCAACAATTTTCTACCAAATCGTCAGAGACGCCAGTAACAAATCTGCTCATCTCATCCCTACTGTTTGCCACTAGAGAAGAAGCATACTTTGACAATTTCACAAATTCAAGGAATACTCCTTGACAAACATACCTCCTTTCTCAAGTTGATAAACTCTTCAACCTTGGCTTCTCTCTGCTCTCTGGGGAAGAACCTCTCCAAAAAGGCAGTTTTGAGGACATCCCAGGTGATGGGAACATCTCCTCTTGCTCGGCAATCAGCCCACATCCGGTACCAAACCTGCGCCACATCCTTGAGTTGATAAGCAGTCAATTCAGCTTTAGCCTCCCCATCTACTCCCATGGCGTAAAGTATCTTGTGGACTTCATCCACAAATTCCTGAGGACCTCACTGGTCTTGGACCCATAGAACACTGGGGGATTCATTCTGGTGAAGTCCCTCAGTCTGCTTGCCATAGTACTAGCATTCGGGTTCTCCCTGGGATTACCCTCTCTCGCGGCTTGGGCCGTGATGGCTTGAGCCTGAGTTGTGATGGCCTGTGCCATCTGCAGCAAAGCATTCCTCACTTCACCATATGTCAACCCAGCTGGGTTGACATGCACTTGCTCAGCAGCAACTGGGGCTTGAGGAGGAGCTTGATTCCCTCGAGCAGCTTCCTCACCTACTCTCCTGCCTGTATTCCTCCTCGTATTCATTCTCTACACGTAGATACAAGAAGGGAGTCAGATTCTTAATGACAATTGTGTCACAATTCTACATAGCATAATAAAGAGTTGAAGAAGAAAAGATTTCCTATCATCGCGTAGTCTCTAAGTCATGATTGTGGCGCGCTTCACAACTATAAGCTAGAAACTATGTAACGTGGTTGTTTTGAGTTAGTTCCTAGGTTATCTAACCTCATGCTCTGATACCAAGTTTTTCACGACCCGGATTCTAGAATCTGAATCACAACCGGCGTCGTTGACTTCTCAGAGGTCGCAGACAAGCCTCTTCTTGCATTCATTACATTCACATGGTTAATTTTAGCCGAAAATTTAAAACTTTTTATAAGTATGAAGTATACATAGACTTCATATAGTTAATACTTTTTACATCATATACTAAGCTCAACATAAAGAACAACCATCTATCATAAAGAGTCAATTTTGAAACAGAAGATGAATATATCATAAATAAGTTTGCCAAACACGACATTATTACAAAGCATCGAAATGAAAGTACGAAAGAAATGCTAGGTACAACATCCACTATCTATGTCTATATCTAAAGATGGACTAATGCGTGTAGAATCCTCGAAATCAAGGGGACCTGCCAAATGGTCTGGAGAAAATGCTGCTATCCAAACCTCTGCGCGAGTCATCAATTTGTCCTCTGACCTGCACCTAAAAATAGTTAATAGTAGGGGATAGTACACCACTTGTACTAAGTATTGGTGTATGCACACATACACATAAAGCTAGGCATGATCAATGAAAAGCTCTTCCTAGACAACGTACTATTTCTAGAAAGTCTAGTCATTAGACTTTCCTAATTCGTTAGTTGTGAATTGTGGTATGAATATGATGTATTTTAATGCATTAAAAGCACACAACTCATTTTCTATATGATTACAAGACATTAGTATCATCAACATAATTTTAGAACAACTCGAGCGACGATTTGAAAATTTGATCTTGCCCAACCAGAGAGCTCTTTCTTTGGGACTTAGTTTATTTTCAGTCTTTTTCTTCTTGTTTTTGTGTAGTTCAATAATTCCCTTGGCCATATGTTTTACTTACAAGTTCAATAATTCATTGTATTCCCATATCCACAATGAATCAATGTAAGTAATCCAAGGACTAAGAAATGATTTCCCTACCTTATAGTGAGTCATTCTTTACACTATGTATTCATTAACATTTCACAAGCCAGTCTCTATTGGCCATGCCATCTATTTCATTTCTTTCATGTTAGGAAAGTTATGAGGTATTTAGTTAATATTATGTTTCTACTTCCCATTATTGGCATTATATAAGAAGTCATTATAAGCCAGTCTTATTTGGCTTTGCCCATTATTTGCTAAAACTTCTTGAGTGTGATATTGGCAATTGACATTCTTAAGCTCTTCTTCATAGCTAACTTTGAACATTCATAATCATCCTTTCTTACTTTCATAGAGACACCATTAGGAAATAAGATCATGTGAGCTAACAAGAAATCCAGCGTCTTCCCCACACTGAAAAGAGGTGATTCACCCGTTAAAATAAATCTATATCATGTGAGATACTCATGAAATCCAGTGTTTGTCCCGCCCCGAAAAGGGTTGATCCCCGGCTAATGCGAATCCATGCTAAGTTATTAGTGTAACATTTCGAAATCCCAAAGTCATGTGATAAGACTTAAATAGGCTCCTTAAGGTCTAAACCATTGATACTGGCCAAATTAGGCGTAGATGGAGTCGTTGAAGTGTTTTGGAACCAAAACGTCCATAACGTCCGGAAAGTTGATTCATGAAAGGGCTAAAGTGTTCCTAGTAGTTTGTCCAAGTAAAAGAGTCGGAATGGAGCAAAAGTTGGTAACAATAGGCATAACACATAGTGCGGGGTGGTTTCATGTTGGAAAAGTCAGGGTACGACTCCCCGAGGACCAACCAAGGGCCCTCGAGGAGGACCCTTGAGACAGTGTGCCAGCCTTAGTTTCTGGGAAGAAAACCCTCGCCTGCACAGTCTCTGACCAATGTGATGGACGTGCAGGACGGAGGGAGGCCAATCCGTCACGCCCACGACGGCCCATTGACGGGGAGTCGTCGTGGAGGGCCTGTGATATTTTCTGAACTAAGGCTTTAGGTTAATCATTTTATTTAGTGTCTTAGGGGTAATTAGGGGATTAAAGGAAGACTAATTAAGTGTCTTAAACCCCACTATAAATACCCCAACCCTCATTAGCCTAATTATTATTCTCAAAAACAAAACTCTCTTCCTTCTCTCTACTTTCTCTCTCTATTGGAAGACTCCATTTGAGGATAGCTTGGGAGGATCATTGGGGTCTGGTTCTAGCACAAAATCACCATCAAAACGTCATCAAATCATATGGTATGGGATCTAATTCACCTTTGAGATTCTTTCCTCAAAGGGCTCCTTCAAAGATTTTCCAAAAGTAGAGTTTCATATAGGTTTCATCCAATTTCGAATTTGATTATATTAATTGAGTTGTTATGTATTCATTGGGTTATAATAAATAGATTATCATGTATTCTAACTTGATTATGTTGAATTGATATGATTGAGTTTAGATTGTAGATGATGACCCTTAACTCTAGGTATGAGATTGATGTGAATTTGGGTTGGGTTGATGTAATTGATCTAATTATTGTTTAAATCATCTTTAATTGTTATTACATTTATCATGCATCCATTGTGATGAACTGAAGTCTTTCATGCTAATTCTTGAAGTACTAAATTTAGGGTAAGATGATAGACTTAGATATCATGTCATCAAGCTTTGATTTAGAATTGAATTATGGCGTAGTGACTCTTCTAAAGTAATTCTTATATTGATTGTTGAATTACATTGATGTGATGATCCAAATTGGGATAGTCTATGGGTTGATGGTAAGGCCCTTTTATTGGTAAACTATGGAGGAGTATTGGTAAGTCTTGATTCTCCTAATTCTTACTTCAGTGGTGATTAATTGTCATCAAGTTATGATGTTGTGTTGAAGTATACCTTGTTTAAGGTGATAGGTTGATATGATGATTGAATTGGAATGTTTTAGGGTTGGTTGTGAGGTTGCCAGGAGTACATATTATAGGGAGGTTGTTATGTAACAATGTGCCCTATTATGATGAGATGTGCAAGGTTTAACTTCACCTATATAAATTGTGAATGAAAAGACTATTTTCTCATACAATTTTATTGAGCTATGATGATGAATATACTAGGGCTAAACCCTACTATCTAAACTAATTGAGAAGATTAATAAAGTATTAAAGACTTCTCTAAATGGGGACTTAGCTTAGCACCGAGCGAACCTGACAATAGGAGGTGATGACTTATCCATAGAAGGAAAGAATCATCCTAAAGTTGCCCATGTGATGTTAACTCCCTTGTTTATGGGACATGACATTTAAGGGATTCCTATGAGGAGCGGCCCACTTTACCTAATGGTATGAAAAGGGATATCTACCTCTTAGTTCTTGAACTATGTTGCCACCATAGGATACTAGCTAGTGGATCCACCTAGATAGCTACGTTTATGTTAGGTTCTACCTTGGCCGGTAGACCACCTTCCATCGGTGTAAGGTTTCATGACACCGAATTCCACATTTGCTCATGTTGTTTATGTCGGTTAAGGCAAGGTTTCCCTAAACTTAAATGAATGAATAAGATATAGACTAATCGAAGTAACTTGAAGGGTTTGGCTATATCTTAGGTAGGGGTATGGGACTCTACCTATGCCTTGCACTAGTTTGCCTTGATAGGAGCTTTAAGAGGTCAATATTACGTATGTAAAGTAGTGATATAATGTAAATGACTTTGTACATTGAATACATGCTTATGAGTATAAGGTTGTTGCTTTTGGTTGAAGAAGAATGTTTTCATGAAATGGAAGAGTATGTTAGGTAAGGTTAATTGCTAATTGTAGTCTTGATAGGTTACATGATTAAGTAAGAGTCATGGGAATTTACTTTATCATTGCACTTGTGACTTTGTGAAGGGTATAGTTAGTGTGCTTTGCTTTGCTATGCTTCACTCGTATACATGTTTTATAATGATTTTTCTTTATGTCCTTTTCTAAGTATATTTGATTGGTAAGTGTATATACGGTTTCATACTTAGTACATGTGGAGTGCTAACCCCATTTCTTTCCCTTTTCCCTTACATTTTAGGTTCGGGTCGTTGAACTTGCTCCAAATTGCTGGAAAGGAAGACTTGGATCTCTTACCATACAAGTGGTAGGTCCTCATTCTCCCGAGGGTATTGCCGGCATCTTACTCTTATGTTACTTAGTTACTATAATTCTGTATTGACTCTATTACTCGTTTGAGACAATGTTGTATATAGCCTATAAGTGGCTTCTTGTATTGATGTAGGGCTATGCCCAAGATTTGTTATCTTTGATAGATGGTTTATGAGATGAGACGTCTTTTATAACTATTATTTCTTAAATGTATAAGTGTATGAAATAAAAGTAGAAGACTATGTAATCTTCGTATATGAACAAGTCTATGTATACTTGATATAAATATGATTATGTGTATGTAGAGGTCTATGTAAACCTCCGAGTAGTTATAGGTAAAAAGTTTTAAATTCCTTCACATTTTTAATCGATGAATGCTATGACGAGGCTAAGAGGCTTGTCTTAGTCCTCAAAGAGGACGACGACGCCGGTTACGTCTAGGGGGTAAACTCGGATGTGACAAACTTGGTATCAGAGCATGAGGTTGAATATCCTTGATGTTAACGTCTCTCTCAACCACGTTATATAGGTTTGTATTCATAATTGTGAAGCGCGCCACACTTATGAATAGAAACTTATTTGATGCTTAGGAATCACTCTCATTGTTGGAAATCCATATCGTGCCTCTAGAATGTGCGTCGTGTATGCTTTCACCTAAACCTTGTGTTTTGGTTATAGGAGATGAATACTAGAAGGAATGCAGCCAGAAGACTTGAGGAGGAGATTGCGCTGCAGGAATCCCTCCCCGTGGTGATCCAGTTCCTCCTCTTGAAGAGATTGTTGTTGATGATCAGGTTCCAGTTGATCCTCCACCTATGGTAGAGGCTCAGATGAGGGCTATTCTTGCTCAAATGGCTCAAGCCATGACTACTCAAGCTCAAGCCGCAACGGTGCAAGCCCAAGCCATGACTGCCCAAGCTAATAGGGATTTGGCACCTAGAGTTCATGAGCAAACTATAGCTTCCCGACTTAGGGACTTCACCCGATTGAATGCTCCTATCTTTTATGGGTCTAAGGTTGATGAAGACCCTCAAGAATTCATTGATGAGGTTTATAAGATTTTGTGTGCTATGGGGTTGTCTTCTAGTGGGAATGCCGAGTTGGCCTCATACCAACTCAAGGATGTGGCTCAGACATGGCATGCGCAATGGAAAGACAATAGGCCACTTCAAAGTGGGCCGGTGACTTGGGAGTTGTTCAAAAGGGCTTTCCTTGATCGGTTCTTCCCTAGGGAGATGAGAGAAACTAAGGTGGTAGAATTCATCAATCTCCTCCAAGGAGTAATGAGTGTTCATGAGTACTCTTTGAAGTTCATTCAATTGGCCAGATATGCTCCTTCCTTGGTCTCCGATCCTAGAGACGAGATGAGTCGATTCGTGACAGGTGTGTCGGATGACTTGCAAAAAGAATATCAATTGGCTATGCTACATGATAACATGAATATTGGTCACTCATGGTGCATGCAAAAAGGGTTGAGGAGGCTAGAGCAAAAAGGAAGAATAAGGATAAGGACTTAAGAAGGACAAGGTCTTTTGAGAGTGGAACTACTAAAGATAGGTTTGGAATTCAAGACAAGCCTAGATTTAAGAAGAGGTTCTCAAATCAAGTTCCATCCAAATTTCCCAAGACTAGGGATTCTAAAGCCCCTAGGCCAAAAGTTGCAAAGGGAAAGGATGGAAACTCATCTAATGAGAAGCCTACTTGTGCTATATGCGGAAAGGAACATTATGGTGAATGCTTGATCGGAACGGGGAATTTCTTTAGTTGTGGAAAGAGTGATCACAAAGCTAGGGACTGCCCTAACATAAGGAACCAAGAAAAGAATGCGCAAAAACAAGCAAGTGAGGCTCCTAAGAAGAACCGCTTTTATGCTCTTCGTTCGAGAGATGACCAAAAGGCCTCTCCCGATGTGGTGACCGGTATGTTACAAATCTTTGCTATTGATGTATATGCTTTGCTAGATCCGGGAGCTACTTTATCTTTTGTTACTCCCTTAGTAGCTAAAAAGTTCGTTACTTTACCCGATATTTTGCATGAACCTATTTTAGTGTCTACTCCGGTGGGTTAGTCAGTTGTAGCAAAAAGAGTCCACCGAAATTGTCCTATCTCTATGCCCCATAGAGTTTCTCATGTAGATCTAGTTGAACTAGACATGTATGATTTTGATGTCATTTTGGGAATAGACTGGTTGCATGCTTGCTTCACTTCTATTGATTGTAGGACTAGAATTGTGATGTTTAGTTTCCCAGATGAACCCGTTTTTGAGTGGAAGGGTGGGAATTCTCTTCCTAGAGGTCGATTCATATCATGTCTAAAAGCGAGTAAGATGATCTCAAAGGGGTGTCTTTATCATATTGTGAGAGTCCAAGAAGTTGATTCCGAAATTCCTCCTATTGAGTCGGTCCCCGTGGTGAGTGAATTTATGGAGGTCTTTCCTGATGACCTTCCCGGCATTCCTCCCGAATGGGAAATCAATTTCGGTATTGATTTGCTACCGGAAACAAACCCTATCTCTATTCCTCCTTATAGAATGGCTCCGGCCGAACTAAAGGAGTTGAAGGCACAACTTAAAGATTTGCTAGACAAGGGCTTTATAAGGCCTATCATTTCTCCGTGGGGTGCTCCGGTCTTGTTTGTGAAAAAGAAGGATGGGTCCTTGAGAATGTGTATTGACTACCGTCAACTCAACAAGGTTACTGTCAAGAACAAATATCCCCTTCCTCAGATTGATGATTTATTTGATCAACTCCAAGGGGCGAGTTACTTCTCCAAAATTGACTTGAGGTCAGGGTATCACCAGCTTAGGGTGAGGAATGAAGATATTTCAAAGATGGATTTTCGGACTCTGTACGGGAATTATGAGTTCATGGGTATGTCCTTCGGTCTCACAAATGCTCCTGCGGCATTTATGGACCTAATGAATAGAGTGTTTCGAAGTTACCTTGATGCATTCGTTATTGTATTTATCGATGATATCTTGGTGTATTCGAAGAATGAGGTTGATCACATGGGTCATCTAAGGGTGGTATTGCAAACCCTTAAAGAGTATAAAATGTTCGCCAAGTATAGCAAGTGTGAGTTTTGGTTGAGGTCGGTCGCGTTTCTTGGACACATCATCTCTAGTGAGGGAGTTGAGGTTGACCCAAGGAAAACTGATGCGGTGAGAAAGTTTCCTAGACCCTTGACCCCGGCTGACATTAGGAGTTTCTTGGGCCTAGCAGGCTATTATCGAAGGTTTGTAGAAAGTTTTTGATCCATTGCATCTCCTTTGACTTCATTGACTCAAAAGGGTAAAAAGTTTGAATGGTCAGAGGCCTGCGAGAAGAGTTCCCAATTGTTGAAAGATAGTCTTACTTCAGCATCGGTATTAACTTTACCGGAAGGTTCTAAAAGGTTCGTTGTGTATTGTGATTCATCCCGCATAGGTTTGGGGTGTGTGCTTATGCAAAATGGGAATGTTATTGCCTATGCTTCACGGCAACTTAAGGTTCATGAGAGAAATTACCCCACTCATGACCTTGAATTAGTGGCCATCGTGTTTGCTTTAAAAATATGGAGACATTACTTGTATGGTGTTCATGTAGATGTTTTCACCGATCATAAGAGTCTTCAATATGTGTTTACTCAAAAAGAGTTGAATCTCCGACAAAGAAGGTGTTTGGATTTGTTGAAGGATTATGATATGAGTGTCCTATATCACCCCGGCAAGGCCAATGTGGTGGCAGATGCTCTAAGCCGTTTGATTATGGATAGTGTGTCTCATTTTGATGAAGACAAGAAAGATCTAGTGAAAGATGTTCATCGTTTGACTAGATTAGGGGTACGGTTGGAGAGTTCTCTAAATGGAAGTGCCACGGTTCATCATAGCTCGGAGTCATCATTAGTGGTGGAGGTGAAGTCCAAACAACACCTTGATCAACTAATGATGGAGTTGAAGGAATCGGTTCTTGGCAATATGAATGAGTCTTTCTCCTTAGGAGGGGTGGTGTGTTGAGGTACCAAGGGAGGTTATGTGTTCCCAATGTTGATGGATTGAGGGATCGGGTCCTTGATGAAGCCCATGGATCCCACTATTCCATCCATCCGTGTTCTACTAAGATGTATCATGACCTTCGAGAAATATATTGGTAGGAAGGTTTGAAGAAGGCCATAGCGTAATTTGTTGCTAAGTGTCCAAATTGCCAACAAGTGAAGGCGGAACATCAAAAGCCGGGTGGCTTACTACAAGAGATCCAAATTCCTACTTGGAAGTGGGAAGACATTAATATGGACTTTGTGGTAGGATTGCCTCGAACTCGAAAGTCATATGATTCTATATGGATGATTGTTGATAAATTGACTAAGTCCGCTCATTTTATTCCCGTCAAGTCCACGTATTCGGCGGAGGATTATGCGAAGATCTTCATAGATGAGATTGTGTGTCGCCATGGTATTCCGTTATCCATCATTTCGGATCGGGGTGCACAATTCACATCTAGATTTTGGAAGTCCTTTCAAGAAGGGTTGGGTACTAAAGTGAAATTGAGTACCGCCTTTCATCCTCAAACGGATGGTCAAGCGGAACGCACGATTCAAGCCCTTGAGGATATGCTTAGAGCTTGCATTATTGATTTTAAAGGAAGTTGGGATAAGCACTTGCCGTTGGTAGAGTTTGCATATAATGATAGTTTTCATTCGTCCATCTCCATGGCCCCCTATGAAGCCTTGTATGGTAGGAGGTGTAGGTCTCCTATAGGATGGTTTGAAGTTGGTGAACCATCGACTTTGGTCCCGACTTGATTTATAAGACTTTGGAGAATGTGCATATCATAAGAAATAGGTTGCAAACAGCCTATAGTCGACAAAAGTCCTATGCCGACAATAGGAGAAGAGATTTGGAGTTTGAAGAGGGTGACAAGGTGTATTTAAAAATCTCACCTATGAAAGGGGTGGTAAGGTTTGGCAATAAAGGGAAGTTGAGCCCTCGTTACGTGGGTCCTTATGACATTTTGGAAAGGGTTGGTAAAGTTGCCTATCGCTTGAAGCTACCTAACGATTTAGCTTTGGTTCATCCGGTTTTCCATGTCTCAATGTTGAAGAAGTGTGTTGGGGATCCCGAGACTATTCTTCCTATTGAAGGTCTTGGAGTCAAGGATAACCTCTTTTATGAGGAGGTTCCTATCCAAATCCTTGATAGGCAAGTTAAAAGGTTGAGGAACAAGGAGGTGGTTTCTGTAAAAGTGTTATGGAAGAACCACCTAGTTGAGGGTGCACCATGGGAGGCTGAGGCCGACATGAAAACCTTCTATCCTCATCTTTTTGATGTCTAAGGTTAGTTATTCTTTCTAATGATATAATTATGCTAAATATTGTGAATCTTTGATGCTTTGGTGAATTTCTTCAAAATTCTTAGTTTTTGAGACTTCACGATGAAGTCACTGTGAGGTGGCCTTAAGCAATAACTTGAAATTGTGTTTCTTCTTGCATATTTGAGTCAAGTCGTGTATTGTGATATAGTGAATCCTTGTGGATGTCATATTAAGCATATTGATAAGCTGAACCTTGTGCTAATTGACTTGTGTATCAAATGATTGAGCTCATGTGTGTTGTGAGTAGAAAGTATCTCATGAGGAAACTTTGAGCTTTTACGTGATAAATTGATGTTTTGAAGTGTTTTATTGAAATGATGTGATTCATGCCAATTTGATATTGTGAATTTGTTGAGCTGCTAGTTGTAACACCCCGTATTCTACGTGTACTAGTTCTATTTTAATAATGCTTATAAACTGATTTGTGGTATAGTTATGGATTTGGTTTCCTATGCAATTAGTGGTAATATTTAAAGTGAACTGTCCAGAGATTTTGATGCGACCCTAATAAGTTGATGTTGATGGAAATATTTACACTTGAGATGACAAGGTGGTATATGAGTCTAAAGTATAAAGTGGCATAGTGTATATAAGTTCTAAGTAATGTTAAAGTTATTAAGGTCTAGAAATTTAACAAAATATTGAGGTGCTTGCTTGACTTCACTAAGCTAGTAAGTGACAAGTAGGTGCATCACCTACTTTGACTTATTGACCAGCCCAAAGGACCAAGTATGTGCATCACCTACTAAGACTCTTTGACTGTGTTATTGGGCCAAGTACACTACACCTATTTGCATTAATTTAGCCCAAGTTGAATGGAAGAATAAGGGGGAAATGGACAACCAAGGCCCAATCTTCTCAAGCCCACAAGAAATAATTTTAATGGAAAACTAGATGCATCACCTACTTAAAGGTGTGGCCCAAATTAAAGACACATGTTGGCTGCAAATGAAGAATGAGAAAGGTGGCAAAAGGGCAATGTTATTAAGTACAAAAAAAGTTCTAATGAAAAGTCCAAGTGGGTGGGTCACCTACTTGGCATATTATGGCCCAAAATGAGTGATAAAGTCGTCCAAAGCAGGTCCCTTTAAAAGAGATTGATATCAACTTTTCCCAACCATTTTTACTTTGACAAAATATCTGATTACTAGAGCTTTCTCTCTTCTCTCTCTTAGATTCATACAACAGCCATTAAATACCATTAGGGTTCTTAAATAATAGGTATTTCAAGCTATTGGAAGGTATAATTTAAGACAAGTTAAGGAGGACAACCTTTACCTTGAAGAATCCAAGTCTTATCAAGTGGTAGTCATGTCCAGCAAGGTAAGCTACTGCAATTTTCTCCCTCTTGTGCTTGAGTTAATTAAGACACTTGGTATGTATTAGTGAGTTGGAAATTGTTACTCTTACATGGTGAATATTGGGGAGGATGTTCTGGTGATTAGTGCATGTTGGGACAGCTATGGAGGGGAGTCCTCTTTAAATTAAGTTATGAGCTTGTTTGAGCACTTTAAAAGTAAAGTTAGCTCTTCAAGTGTTGGTGATCAGAAACCACGATTCATATTGCTTCTATTACATTATTATGTTCAAAGATTGTTTTATGTATGTTATGATAAGGGATGTGACTGGATGTGCGGGGAAGTTATGGATAATATAAAGGACTTAAATATTGTAGGGAATTTTGGGGAGGACCTGATGCG
Organism: Solanum sitiens; assembly: GCA_016801875.1. NCBI lineage: Eukaryota > Viridiplantae > Streptophyta > Magnoliopsida > Solanales > Solanaceae > Solanum > Solanum sitiens. The sequence continues at coordinate 259,102 of JABWTJ010000916.1, read as the reverse complement.
AAGGTTGTACAGTATATATACGTGATTAAAGGGATAGGGAAGAAAAGAAAACACTCACTAGATAGATTGCAGCTTACTGCTTCGTTACTATTTGGGTGTGATCAAGTGACTCAAATTGATTAATTAGCTGCTAATACTAGTCTTATTACTTATTTTATTGTAGTTAGTGATCAGAAGATAAGGAGCTTAAGTCATACGATTCGAATTGTATAGCAAGGTATGTAAGGCTATTTGATTTCCTATTTCTTTGGCATGAATCCAAAACTTGCATTACAAAAAGTAAGTTTTCTAAGTGCCCTTGGTAGTGACTGATCCATAGTTGCAGCTCCTACTCCCTATAGCATTGAAGTGGGTACTCTAATATGAGTTTGTTACTAAATGTGTGTGTGTTTACTCTACCAAGTGTTAGCATGCAAGGTTTAAACTTGTTTCATTGTCAAAGTACCCCTAGCACGTATTTCCCTCATATAAGTCAAAGTAATCCTAGATTACACATGGTACATATGTTTATAGGATGTATATACGATCTGCCCATATCTTGCTAATTTGCTTCAATTGTTTATAGATATGTCATCTTGTCACATGTTCATATATTCCCTTTCTTTGTTATTAATATCATTGTGTTAGACTGTAATGTTACCTCACATAATCACTACTTTCTCAATTGTATGTTTATGTGTACTTACTTGGAATATGTATCCGTCCTTAAGTTTAATCTGCTCACATTCCCCTCTTGGTTCCACATGCATGAACACCTTGTATTTGTATCATATAGATTTCAAATCTCTTGGCTGAATGTTAAATTGTCTTCACTGGATGTGCTTCAATTTGATATGTCAAAATGCTTACCGAGTCATATAAGCTCCTAAGTACTACGTTCAATTCACATATCCTTTCCATGTCATTGTTATTATCGTAAGTCCATATTCATATGTCTTCTACTACTGGTCCGTATTTCCAAATCAAAACAAGGATTATGACCACCCAAAACAACAATCACAAACAAGTTATGAACATCACAAAGAACAATCTCAAAAGAGTTATGATTATCTAAAGAACAATCCCACAAGAGTTATCAACTGATAAACAAATACCTCAAAGATGAAAGAATCTAAACGTAATCTGTATGATTATGGGTGGCAGCTCAGGGGCAAAAGCCTAGCATGGGCCGATCCCAATTGGTATGGAAGGGTGGCAGCTCAGGGGCAAAAGCCTAGCATGGGCCGATCCCAATTGGTATGGAAGGGTGGCAGCTCAGGGGCGAAAGCCTAGCATGGGCCGATCCCAATTTGTGGAATTATGAGGACAGCATCCCAGGGGTTAAAATGCCTAGCATGGGTCATCCTCTTCTACCACTGATCAGCTGGTCATTTGTATCATATGTTGTATAAAGATTATAAAGTACAGAAAAGTAGAGAAAAGAATGTAACATGCATGATTCCACAAGCATAAAGCAAAGGTGGTCTCTAATCCTTATCTATTGGTATTTGGTTTCAGTTGAGCTCTCATATTAAATATGGTTGTATTATGCCTTACATATTCAGTACATTCTTTTGTACTGACATCCCTTATTGGGAACGCTGCATTTCATGCTGCAGGTGCAAGTACTCAACTAGTAGATCTTCCCAATAGAAGCACATTAAACTCAGCGGATGTTGGTGAGCTCCAGGTTGATTCGGAGTTTTGCCGAGTCTTTACTATGTGTATTTTCATAGTGGTACCATCATGGATTCCAGTAGAGGCTTTGTAGACATTGTAAAGCTATCATCTGTATTCATAGTTTCACTTGTTACATATAGAGGTTTAGCTAGTCAAAATGTGTTGTATTTTAAGCTTCTCATCAGTAATCTGCATAGTAGTTTACTTTCTCATCATAGATTACTTGTAAAGCATGTGTTCATAAGGTACTTGTCTGCCTTAACTAGGGTTGGGTTATGACAAAGTGGTATCAGAGCAGTTCGTCCTAGGGGGTCTACAAAGTCGTGTCTAGTAGATCCTTAGTTATGAATGTGTTGCGCGCCACATTTAATAATTAGGGGGCTGCTTGGACATTTAGGAAATGTTACCTTCCTTCATAATCCTGATCGTACGATAGAGCGAAGTTAAGAAGCCCATTTCTAGTTGTACCAGATCATGCTATTCATATTAACTATGGTTAAGGTTAACGGTTGTTGAAGTGTCAGCATGTAACATACAGAAAGGACCTCAAGTTACCAAAAGTTTGACTAGATTGAGCTCATTTTATTTGACCATCTCACTCCACAAGGTATGTAAAGACTTTTATGTTATTTGCATTTAAAGTTGCATTTGTACCATTTGCATCATGTTGGTTCAAATATGATTTGTTACCTAGTTACATATATTTGCTGTAGCATTTCCAGGGAGATCTTCTTAGGAGGATGTAACCAGCTCTTGAGTTCTATATTTGCTCCATACTTACAGGATTTATTCCTATGGAGGACACTTGTTCTTAGTCTTTGATATATAGAATTTTCAGCGTTGCACATGTTCTCGAAATTGATGTAGTCAAACCAGTTTCTTTTAGTTCAAGGTGGATGTATTAGTGCAATAGTGTTACTACAGATACCCCTAATTGGCTGATAAAGCTCAAATTCTCACCGTATGTCCTCCCGAGTATGTTAATGTTTGGCATTTATATGGTATGTGCCAACAACTCTGAATAAGTACTAATAACATTTGTATTCTTTTCATGAATATAAAACTTAGGGATAAGTGTGCCAATTACTGCAAATGATATATGTGTGGTGGTTCATTTTATGAGGTATGTGTTGGATATAGAGAGTTAGTATGTTCCTAAAGGGTAAGAATAACGAAAAGAAAGTTGATTGGTTAGAACTAAGTTGTGATTAGTTGGTTGTACATAATGGAATCTAGTACATGAAGCTGCTAGTTTTGATTAAAAGTTACTTGTTAGATAGGAAGCTTGTGAGAATGAAGCTTAAATTACACAGGCCGAATATGTACAGACAACTTCTCATTAGAAAGAGATGGAATATGTCAAATTCCCTAAACATAGGAGTAGGGGTGATATGAGGATGCTATAGAGGAGTGGCATAGGTGGTTATGAGAGAGTGATTGCTAAAGTGTATGCGGTAAGAAAATGTTATCATCTCTTCAACGCTAACGAGTTATAATGGCGCTCCTGGGAACAATTTTGTGAACCTTTGTTACATAGAGAAGTCAATTTAGTATCGATTCAAGTTTTGATATTTAGTCTTGATTAAAAAAATAGATCATATGCATATTTCTAGTTGTTCTTATTTTCTATCTTGCATGGGAAAAGAGTCGGAGCACCCTCACTTATTAAAAAAAAAAAAAAAAAGAAGAGGAAATCTATTAGTATGGCCAGACCTATCTAGTTAAGCCCAAATCGGCTAACTCTAAGACGTTATGAATCATGATATAACTTTATAGGTACCTGGCATTTACATGTTATTAGAGTTCATATTTCATGATGCGTTCAAGAAGCACGATTTATTATTATTATTTTTTTGATCTTCAAGGGGCATCAATCATTGAATGTGATATAACACAAGCTAGTAATGAAGGCAAAGTTGACCTCGTCCTCCTACTCTAAAAGATGATCTACTTTTTTTTGAGGATTTTCTTTTTCTATCATTACTGTACTATTTATATTGACCTAGACGGAAGCCAAGTCCCAATAGCAGAACACCTATAAGAATTCTTAGGAGATTGGAGATAGTAGATGGGAAAATCAATTGTATGTGTTTTGAGGCGAGTAAGGAATATGAGCAGAACTATCCCACCTGTAACTTAAAAGCTTAAGACAGTGTGTTTATCTTAGTACGTTAGAGTTGTTCTATAGGATATATCGTAGCTTTCAAAGATGATTTTTTTAATATAATTATACATGCTGCATATTCTATAACTTATCTATTTGTATGTCATTTTCCCTTTGTGGATTGCCTTCTCATAGGTTACCTAACGTCATGGAATGCTTACATGCAAGTGTTATCCGCTTCAGATCACCCTTGTTTAATGATGTTTTCATAGGAACTTTTCCTTACATGTTATTTATTGCACTGGTTACTTCCCACATGCCACTTGTCCATATTGTATGAGTAATGCATGCTAAATTAATCATATGACCATTTCTATATATTTTGCATACCTCATAGCCTACTTGCTTAAACATTTTAGGCCTTATAGCTTTTCTGGCCATGTGTTATGTGCTCACTTGCTCATATTTCATATTTGTGCTCATTGACATGTTAGTCCACCTATCCACGCAATATAACGCACTTGCTCAATGTGATTTGTGTTCCGTAGCTCATTTTCTGATATGTCTACTTGTCATATCTACTACATGTCTTAGCTTATGTACTCATGCATCATGTGATCATCTAGCCCATTCCTACATTCCCTATAGTTCATTCGCTCACACGCTAACCTATAGGTCATATGCACGCATATACCATGTATTTCTATAGCTTAATTCACGTATACCTTGCGCGCTCCCTTTTGGGATAGTCTGCCTATGTGTCATGTCCAATGTGACTTATTCATCCGTATACTATGCCCTCTCTATGCTTATTGATTTGGGTTTTGAACAATTTGGGAAAATATTTCCTTGTATCAATATGCAGTGAAGACTTTGAACAGAAAAGGTTGGCTATATATGTAAATTTAATCAACCATAGATAAATAACTTAGCATAATACCCTATTCGCAGGAGCGGCATAAAACTTTAGATTTTATATTAACAGCTATGTGTTCTTAAAAGATTCACCTCTGAAAAGTGTCATGAAATAAAAGAGAAAGGAAAGTATTGCCCCTATAGCCTATGATTCTATGTGTCCGTTCATATGCAAAAATAAAATAAAATTGGGAGATACTCTATAGTTATTCTTAATTGTTAAGGCTCGGAAGCTAAGTTCAGAATGTGTAACCATGAGTATTAGGGAAGGAATAGAATATAACACAACATACCTGGGAATAGAAGATGATAGAGAGATACTAAGTAACCCTCCTCATTTTAAACATCAATATAAGGATCTGAGATCATGTGGTCCTCTTATATGATCATGAATCTTGCTAGAATTTGTTCATTTGATGTGTCATTTGTGTTTCTTGTGTTTAGGTATATTACAGTCTTATTTGTATGAGTACTACTTGTGTATTTTTAGTGAATTACATGGTAAAGAAGGGATTTAATTTTTTCATATTACTATTTCATGAACCATATCTATCGAGACGTCATGCTAGATTTGTCTATACATATTTTCGGTTAGTCTATGGATTCTGGATAGTCCTTCCTATTTACAATTGGGACTCTCGCAAATCTCTATATGAAATTCAGAGATTAATTGAACTACCAGGTGCACCTATCATTCGAGGACGAATGATCATAAGAGGGGGAGGATGTGACACCCCGTATTCTACTTGTACTAGTTCTATTTTAATAATGCTTATAAACTGCCTTGTGGTATAGTTATGGATTTGGTTTCCTATGCAATTAGTGGTAATATTTAAAGTGAACTGTCCAGAGATTTTGATGCGACCCTATTAAGTTGATGTTGATGGAAATATTTACACTTGAGATGACAAGGTGGTATTTGAGTCTAAAGTATAAAGTGGCATAGTGTATATAAGTTCTAAGTTATGTTAAAGTTATTAAGGTCTAGAAATTTAACAAAATATTGAGGTGCTTGCTTGACTTCACTAAGCTAGTAAGTGACAAGTAGGTGCATCACCTACTTTGACTTATTGACCAGCCCAAAGGACCAAGTATGTGCATCACCTACTAAGACTCTTTGACTGTGTTATTGGGCCAAGTACACTACACCTATTTGCATTAATTTAGCCCAAGTTGAATGGAAGAATAAGGGGGAAATGGACAACCAAGGCCCAATCTTCTCAAGCCCACAAGAAATAATTTTAATGGAAAATTAGATGCATCAGCTACTTAAAGGTGTGGCCCAAATTAAAGACACATGTTGGCTGCAAATGAAGAATGAGAAAGGTGGCAAAAGGGCAATGTTATTAAGTACAAAAAAAGTTCTAATGAAAAGTCCAAGTGGGTGGGTCACCTACTTGGCATATTATGGCCCAAAATGAGTGATAAAGTCGTCCAAAGCAGGTCCCTTTAAAAGAGATTGATATCAACTTTTCCCAACCATTTTTACTTTGACAAAATATCTGATTACTAGAGCTTTCTCTCTTCTCTCTCTTAGATTCATACAACAGCCATTAAATACCATTAGGGTTCTTAAATAATAGGTATTTCAAGCTATTGGAAGGTATAATTTAAGACAAGTTAAGGAGGACAACCTTTACCTTGAAGAATCCAAGTCTTATCAAGTGGTAGTCATGTCCAGCAAGGTAAGCTACTGCAATTTTCTCCCTCTTGTGCTTGAGTTAATTAAGACACTTGGTATGTATTAGTGAGTTGGAAATTGTTACTCTTACATGGTGAATATTGGGGAGGATGTTCTGGTGATTAGTGCATGTTGGGACAGCTATGGAGGGGAGTCCTCTTTAAATTAAGTTATGAGCTTGTTTGAGCACTTTAAAAGTAAAGTTAGCTCTTCAAGTGTTGGTGATCAGAAACCACAATTCATATTGCTTCTATTACATTATTATGTTCAAAGATTGTTTTATGTATGTTATGATAAGGGATGTCACTGGATGTGCGGGGAAGTTATGGATAATATAAAGGACTTAAATATTGTAGGGAATTTTGGGGAGGACCTGATGCGAAGGTTGTACAGTATATATACGTGATTAAAGGGATAGGGAAGAAAAGAAAACACTCACTAGATAGATTGCAGCTTACTGCTTCGTTACTATTTGGGTGTGATCAAGTGGCTCAAATTGATTAATTAGCTGCTAATACTAGTCTTATTACTTATTTTATTGTAGTTAGTGATCAGAAGATAAGGAGCTTATGTCATACGATTCGAATTGTATAGCAAGGTATGTAAGGCTATTTGATTTCCTATTTCTTTGGCATGAATCCAAAACTTGCATTACAAAAAGTAAGCTTTCTAAGTGCCCTTGGTAGTGACTGATCCATAGTTGCAGCTCCTACTCCCTATAGCATTGAAGTGGGTACTCTAATATGAGTTTGTTACTAAATGTGTGTGTGTTTACTCTACCAAGTGTTAGCATGCAAGGTTTAAACTTGTTTCATTGTCAAAGTACCCCTAGCACGTATTTCCCTCATATAAGTCAAAGTAATCCTAGATTACACATGGTACATATGTTTATAGGATGTATATACGATCTACCCATATCTTGCCAATTTGCTTCAATTGTTTATAGATATGTCATCTTGTCACATGTTCATATATTCCCTTTCTTTGTTATTAATATCATTGTGTTAGACTGTAATGTTACCTCACATAATCACTACTTTCTCAATTGTATGTTTATGTGTACTTACTTGGAATATGTATCCGTCCTTAAGTTTAATCTGCTCACATTCCCCTCTTGGTTCCACATGCATGAACACCTTGTATTTGTATCATATAGATTTCAAATCTCTTGGCTGAATGTTAAATTGTCTTCACTGGATGTGCTTCAATTTGATATGTCAAAATGCTTACCGAGTCATATAAGCTCCTAAGTACTACGTTCAATTCACATATCCTTTCCATGTCATTGTTATTATCGTAAGTCCATATTCATATGTCTTCTACTACTGGTCCGTATTTCCAAATCAAAACAAGGATTATGACCACCAAAACAACAATCACAAACAAGTTATGAACATCAAAAAGAACAATCTCAAAAGAGTTATGATTATCTAAAGAACAATCCCACAAGAGTTATGAACTGATAAACAACAACCTCAAAGATGAAAGAATCTAAACGTAATCTGTATGATTATGGGTGGCAGCTCAGGGGCAAAAGCCTAGCATGGGCCGATCCCAATTGGTATGGAAGGGTGGCAGCTCAGGGGCAAAAGCCTAGCATGGGCCGATCCCAATTGGTATGGAAGGGTGGCAGCTCAGGGGCGAAAGCCTAGCATGGGCCGATCCCAATTTGTGGAATTATGAGGACAGCATCCCAGGGGTTAAAATGCCTAGCATGGGTCATCCTCTTCTACCACTGATCAGCTGGTCATTTGTATCATATGTTGTATAAAGATTATAAAGTACAGAAAAGTAGAGAAAAGAATGTAACATGCACGATTCCACAAGCATAAAGCAAAGGTGGTCTCTAATCCTTATCTATTGGTATTTGGTTTCAGTTGAGCTCTCATATTAAATATGGTTGTATTATGCCTTACATATTCAGTACATTCTTTTGTACTGACATCCCTTATTGGGAACGCTGCATTTCATGCTGCAGGTGCAAGTACTCAACTAGTAGATCTTCCCAATAGAAGCACATTATACTCAGCGGATGTTGGTGAGCTCCAGGTTGATTCGGAGTTTTGCCGAGTCTTTACTATGTGTATTTTCATAGTGGTACCATCATGGATTCCAGTAGAGGCTTTGTAGACATTGTAAAGCTATCATCTGTATTCATAGTTTCACTTGTCACATATAGAGGTTTAGCTAGTCAAAATGTGTTGTATTTTAAGCTTCTCATCAGTAATCTGCATACTAGTTTACTTTCTCATCATAGATTACTTGTAAAGCATGTGTTCATAAGGTACTTGTCTGCCTTAACTAGGGTTGGGTTATGACACATTTTTAAGGTTGTTACAAAAACAACCATCCGTCCCGGCAAGACACTTACCCGAATGTTGCTTTCCACAAGTAGGACACCTAGCCTTTTCAAAAGTATGACCACCACCTAGAGAATGTTGGTTTGGAGCCCTATCCCTGTTCCCCATGGAAGAATCTTGATGATAGAACCTCTTCCTAGGCTTTTGGTGACTAGAATCATCCAACCTAGGCCTTTTTCCCTCTTCCCTTATCTCCCTAATTTTGGACTCCTCAATTTGTTGTGCATAAACCATGAGGATAGAGATATCCATGTCATTAAGAAGCATTGTCGTACGACACTCTTTCTCCACCAAGCTAGACACTCCCATCACAAACTTGTTCATCCTAGCCCTAGGGTTGGCTACCATGGTCGGGGCATACTTAGAGAGTTTGATAAATTTGAGAGAGTACTCTTGCACACTCATTCCCCCTTTACGAAGATTCATGAACTCAACCATTTTCTTCTTCGTACACTCTAGGGGTAAGAACCTATCTAATTAAGCCTCTTTGAATTCCTCCCAATCAACTAAACCTCTTTCTAAGGGTCTCTCACCTCTCCATTGCTCATACCACACTTGAGCAACATCTTTAAGTTGGTAAGTGGCCAATTCCGCTTTCTCCCTAGAGGTCACAACCATAGCATCTACCACTTTGAAAACCTCATCTATGAAGCCTTGTGGATCTTCATCCACCTTAGTGCCATGAAAAGTTGGAGGGTTCATCCTCATGAAATCACGAATCCTAGAAGCGGGTGTACTAGAATTTGGTTGGGGCCTATCTCCTTGATTAGCTTGGGAAACAAAGTGATTGTTGATGACATGAGGTTGAGCCGTCATGAGTTGGGTCAAGTTCATTAGGGCAGCCCTCAACTCTGCATTAGTCATATCTCCCTCAAAAAAAGGAACTTGGGGCATAGGAGGCACTTGAGGCCCTAGAGGCTTCGGAGGCACTTGAGGTTCTTGAAGGGGAACCTCCACATTCTCTTCCTCTTCTAGGCCCACAATAGGAACTTGATCACAGAGAGGGATACTCTCATTAGATACACCACCCTCCTCCCTTCTAGCGGTCGATCTCCTCGTATTCATGTCCTAAAAACACAAAGAGAAGTGGTTGAGAAAAGACACCTTATAAACTCAACTCTAAGGCATGACATTAGAATAGAGAAGAAAGTGAAACTTCTAGCATCCTATAGCCTCTTGTCCATGGATGTGTCGCGACTCACACCAATGACCAAGATACCATTAGATGTGTCTTGTGAGACTTTTAGACCTTAAACTATTTCCCAAAACTTTATGCTGTGATACCAAGTCTGTCATGACCCAAAAGTACCCCCTAGAAGTTAGGGTTAACTCCCGGATCGTGGCCGGGCGTACTTGACCCCTTTGGGGTCTCGTACAAGCCCTTCAACTCTTACTCATTACATAAAGCATGAAAAATAGTGCGGAAATTAAAACTTTTCACGATAATTAAATAAAAGAAGTCATTCATAAATACTAGGAAATCTTATCGTCACAAGCCAACTTAAAGACACAACTTAGAATCTTAGGGACACGGCCCTTTACAATAAAAGGAAATACAAATTAAGTCTTAATAATGAAACTAAGAAACATAAACAATGTCCTCAAATATATGAGGACATACCAAATCTTGAGAGATAGAATTCCTAAGCGTCAACTTCGATCTTCCAAAAGCTTCCAACCTATACTTATAAGGTATATAAAAGTATGGTGTTAGGACAACAATTTACTAAGTATGGCATATGCAAAAACATGTAAAAAGGGATATTTTAGCAAAAATAAGCTTTCATGTCAATTTAATAAAACATTCATGAACTTAGGAACAAAATAACACAAAAAGCATCATTTAACACTTAAAGAAGAATTTCCATAATTTTACCTCAAAATTACACTTTACAGTAAAGTCATCACACATTATAGTGAACTACGCATATATACGACTCTCACACAAGTACTCTCCTCCAATAGGACTCTTAGGTCACACACTAAGTGCAATGTGAGAGTAGCATCCCATACTACCACCCCCACTAGCGCTCCTAATGGATTCCCAAGGATTTGAGCGCGTTACAACAAATAGGTCAAAAAGATGCATTTAAAGTGAACTACTCCACTGACATTACAGTGAACCATTTTAAGTCATTATAGTAGATTTAAAAGCTTTACATTAAACTAAAGACTCCAACAATGGTGAACTTCCAAAGTATTGCAAATGAGGAAGTGAGCCAATTTCTGTAGGTAAGACATGAAGGAAATGTCTAAACATTTCCTTCAACGCACACCCAAGCGATTCTCAAGACTACCCCGTTCGGCTTACTGGCTTCGGGAGATTAAGTCACCACTCAAAGACAAGACCTTAGAAGAACTCCCAACAAAACACCAAAGACTTCCCTTTCGGAATGCCTACTTAGTGCAATGAGTAGGATGGCGTCCCATACCACCACCTACCCTAAGTAGTACATTCTTTTAGAAGGTTTGGCACCAAGTCTTCCCTTTTGGAAGGTCCTACTAAGTGCATTGGATAGGTAGCGTCCCATACCACCACCTACCCTATGTAGTACGTTCTTTTAGAAGACTCAGTTCAATCAAAATCACATAGGTATCACATTAATTATACAACTTATCCATTTCATTACCTTTGTGGGGGGTTAGATTAACCGACGCAGACCATGAGAGCTAGGCATGGAATCCCGATATTAAACCCTATCGGATGAGGGATCCTCAATTGCCTAGAATAAGGTCATACTTCTTAGCTTTTACATGGCTTTCCCAATAGCTATACCTATGCGGGCACATAGTTAAGGGATAGAGAGATTGCTACTAAGTGACTCATTCTCTACTAACGAGAAGTACTCATCTCAAGATGTATAAGGGAATACGACATCTCAACTCACGAAGCTTATTCCCCCTCTTTTTCTATTCCTCTCGGTGCTAGGCATAACTCCCAACGGATTCTCACATTATAGGTTATAGGTTAAGGATAACTAACGAATGCCACATCTCAACTCACGAAGTGCATTCATCCTCCGACCTATTCTTGGAAAGCTCATTGAGAATAGTGAGGTTGCTACTAGACACTTCATCTCATCTCACGAAGAGTGTCCACCCTAAGACTCCCCTTCTTACTAAACTTAGCTTCATTCATTCACTTAAAGAGTGTATGTGTACATGTGAGCACACCTTGAATATAGACCTCATTTCATATACATCACCTCTAAACATGCTTTAGACTTCCATTTATTCAACTTACACACTTTACATACTTCACTTAGTTACATTCTTCAATTAGATCAAATCTAGGTCAAACATACAATTCAAGCTACACAATCACAAAACAAGACCCATTTACCATTTCTATTCATTTTACAATTTAGACCTTCAAGATCCCATTCTCAATACATAATAAACATCACCAATTAATCAAATAAGCACCGCCACGAAGAAGGTGAACCATACCACTAAAGATCAATTTATCATTAGAACAATACAATATAAGCAACTCTTCAATTTAACAAGCCATAATAACCTATAAGCATTTTATCATTAATTCATCATAATAAGGCCCTTAGGGCAGTAGCTAAACTATCATTACAACACAATAAGACCGAAGTTCATTTTATACATAAACATAATCATTTGACCCATTTCATAAACCACAACTTGAAAGGAAACTTTAACATAATTTCATCAAGGTTTTAGCATTAGAATCACCAACTAACATTAATAACATCATTAATTAGTTAATAGAACATTTTCATGCAAGACCCATATTGGGTTGAAGATAATAGAAGTTAGGGTGAAAACCCCTTTTTGAAATTCATTGGAAATGGCTTCTTGAATGAAAGGGTATTCAATAATGGATATCATACCTCAATAAGCAAGCAAACAAAAAAGTTTTGGTGAAGAAATCACGTCCAACCAGCCCTCCTATCCTTCCTTGATCTCTAGCTTTCAATGGTGACTTTGAGAGAGTTTGTCTTTAGAGAGAGAGAGAGTTTGTCTTTAGAGAGAGAGTTTATTTTGAAATGAGGTTCTTGTCTAGGTCTAACGCATAAAAACTAACTTAATATGACTTAAAAAAACTAAAAATATTGACCTAGGGTTATAAAAGACTTGGGGTGAATTTACACAAAACACCTCAAGTAGGTAGCAAGCTCCAGCAGCTTTTTGAAGGGGCCAATCGACGACCCAAGCTACTGGTCGTCGATTGATCGACGACCCATGCTGTTGGGCGTCGATGACATCAGAGGCTGGTTCAAGGGATGGCTGAGTTTCCCACCAAGTATGGGACGACACCCCTCAGTCGACGGGGCATCGATAGGCCTACGCCCAGTAGACTGCTCCGTCGTTTGGGCAGTGTTCTTGGCAGTCTTGTCCAATTCTTGGGCCCTTCATCTAGGGCCCCTTGTGCATCCTAGGTGGGGTAGTGCCCGGACGTTAAACCTCTAAACTAAGTCATCTAGGTATTAGGAACATCCCACCTCAGTTTCAAGGAAAAAGAACATGTAAAACTCACACAAACACATGAAGACACACAAGTACAATCTAAGGAACACCTTCCGAATGTCATGGATGTTCTTGGGCGTTTGACGTCCAAACTTAACCAAACATCACACACTGCCTAAGAACACTAATACAACTCATTTTAACTTAAAATTAACTTCGAGAAATAACCATGACGCTCTAGTTCACATTAGTTTGTTTTGGGGCGTTACATGAGGGATGTCATGGGAAGTGTTCTAATGTATGTGTCTATGTACATGTTCCTTATGCATGACTTTGTAGTATATGTCTACTTGTTATGAAGATGTGCAGGATATGAGTCTTTGTGATGTGGTCTTGTTCTTATATGAACTATGTTGGTCTTAATGACTATATTATGAAGGTCTTGCTTGACATGAACTAAGTTGTCTTCACTTACTATGTTGATGTATGGATTGGATATTAAGGCTTGTGGTCTTATGATAGGTTTACTAAGTATGTGTGAGGTTATGGGGCTTCATATGAATATTGCACTAGTAGACTTAGAATAGGATTGTGAGTAAGGTCTTGCAATGTTCTATGTGAATGATGTTAGCATATGTGCAAGTAACCTATGGTTCACTGTAATGCCTTATGGTCTTGACTTGAATGTGTCTATAATGTGATATACTTCTATGATGGTATGTGTTGGCTTGTGCAGAATGTATGTATGACTTCCTTGTGGACTTAAGGTGATGCATTGCACCAAGTATCACTAGAGGGTTACTTTGGTGAATAAGAAGGTAAGAAGAAAATGATCCACTGTAAAACGAAATAGTTCACTGTAAAAAAGACATAGATTACTGTAAAATGGGTCAAAATTGCCTTAAATGAAATACATTATTTTATATGAAGTATGATCATTGAATATGCCTATATAAAGTATGTAAATTATGTAATGCTTATTGGGTAAGGGTTTTATGAAGATTTTCACAAATAGGGATAAAGATGATTTCAATAAAAATGTCTCTTTTTAATGCATGTTTTTGCATGGTTGCCATACTTCGTGCATTCTTGTACTAACTCCATTTTTCTCTACTTTTTTACACAAAGTGTAGGTTATGGATGCTTAAAAGGATGTCTCTAAGATTGAGGAGCTTGATATGTGATTTCCAAGCTCAAGGAAAGGGGTCCTTAAGTTCCAAGGATTCCCTACTTATGGTTTACTGTAAAGTTTTTTAATATTGTACTTATGTATTATGTTGTAAGGGCGGGCCGTGTCCCTAAGGTAATCTTATGATGTTGAGTCTAGGATGGAAAAAAGAGACTAGAGTAAGTGAACTTTCTAGCATATGATGTGGTATGAAAAGTTTTAAATTTTCCGCTAAATTTACTATGACAATGAGAGCAATGATAACTATGGGCTTTTATAAGACCTCCGAGAGGTCAAATACGCCATCTTACTTCTAGGGGGTGCTCCCCGAATGTGATAGAAGTGAACTCTGACTAGGATGACCTAAGGGGTTTAGCTTAGTCTAGGTAGGGGTATGAGACTCTACCTATATGTTGCACTAGTTAGCCTTGAGAGAAGTCTTAGAAGGATATTCTTATGTATTTATATGCTTATAATTGTAAATGATATGTATATGATGATATTACATGCTTATGACACTATGTGATATTGATTTCACTTATGACCATGTGGTTGGTCTCTATTGCTAAAGTATGATTATGATTACTCTAAATGATGTAGTATGCTAAGTTGGGCATTGCTTATAGTTCTTAATGAGTTTGCTTGATTGAGTGAGGTTATGGGGCCTTACTTAGTCATTGAACTAGTAAACTTAATGAGGGTTCATGAGTAATGGTCTTGCTTTGGTTATGATGTTATGAACTCTTATACATGCTTGGTGATATCATAACCTTATAATAGAGTTGTCTTGATTATGTGCTTAATTATGTTGATATGCATGTTCACTTGACTAGACTTGGTATTGTTGATCTTGTGATGTACATGGTATTAACTTAAGGAATATGTGCTTATTGACCTGTGTTGGTTCTTAATATGCACACGGATTTTCAAAGTAACTTGGCATGCTTTTATCAAATGTCCCTCTTTATCATGATTTTTATGTTGTGTGTGCATATGTTCCAATACTTAGTACAAGTGATGTGCTAACCCCATTTCATCCTTTTGTTCCAAACATTTTAGGTTCCGGTCATTGAAGTGGTCGTGACGACTTTTGAAGGAAGGCTTGGATCATTCTCCAAGTTGGTATATCCTCAAGTCCAAGGATGATGCCTTGTTATTACTCTAGGTATGGTCTTTGTTATAGTCTAACGACGATCATTTTATTCATCTTGTTCCAAGATATTGTTGTAAGCCCTAAGTGACGTTTATACATTGTATAAGGGCTTATGCACATATTGATTTGACTCCATTTAGATGGTTTAATATGAGACATCCCTTTTAAGACTATGTTATTTATCTTACATATATATGTTCCATAAAAGTACAAGACTATGTAATCTTCTTATATGAAGGGTCTATGTATACTCGATATGAATATAATATGTGTAAGCGAGAGGTGTAAGTAAACCTCATGAAGTAGTGTAGATGAAGATTGAAATTTTTCCGCATTTTTAACTTATGAATATAATGATGAATGCTAAGAGGCTATTCCTAGTCCTCTTCTAGGAGGAAGACGCCAGTTACGTCTGTACTTCTTAGATGTGACAACACTAACTCCATACCATCATGCACTCAATGAAACACAAGCAAGTAAAACCTTCATTCACTTACCCTTAATGCATCAAACACATAGACCTTTCTCATGTTCATAGGAGGAACACCATTCTCCTAATCATGACATGGTCTTTACTTTTCATTACATTAAAAGCTCAAAATGCAATATTATTTAATTCACCCATAGTCGTGTTCAACATCATCACTCAAGAGGCAAATAAGTAACTCATACTAAATGCACATAGATTTTGAGTAATGTAGATCAAAAAAGATCCTTATCACTTAGACATAATACCATCAAAGACATATATAACATCATCGTGTTTAGTTGTGTTAAAGGAGGAACAACCTTCTCCTTAACATATTAACATGTCATGTTAGAGTTCATATAAAAGCAATGCACAAAGGTCAATTCACTTTAAGGAGAACTTCTCCACTTTTAACCAAAGCATGCTCATACTCCCTTCCTCATGAATTGAAAATGGTAGGTCACACAAAGTACATCACAACAATAGGAAGTAAATTCACAATTTCCTATTTCTAGCATAACACTAGCTTTCATAAACATGCATCATTTAGGAAAATTGTTACAATTCGTAGGCACACATAATGACATTAGCTAGACACACCATCACTTCTCAAGAGTGAGCCTACATTTATACTTCCCAAACTACAAAAAATCACATATTATCAAAGAGACTCATCTTTTCTCATTTAAGGAAAAATCAACACCTCATTGTAAGGACAAATCACCCTCACATAAAAAGGACTAGCAAGCATTTTGATCAAGCCATCTCATAAAGTTAAATGCACATTTATCATATCAAGATGCACAAGAGCAACATGAAATTTATCAAAATCCATTTTCATACAATATGAATTCTTCAAAATCATGCATAACAAAGTGTCATTTAAGGCATGCATAACCTATGGAGAACATGCAACTTATACTCATATGCAAGACTCCCATCATAAACAAGCTACTTAGGAAGTCTTTGGTTTCAATATTGAGTAGGCATAGATGGAAAAGATAGTGATATCGACAACCTTACTACTCAAATCATGATCCCCACTTAGGTTAAACTCACTTAAGAGAAACTTATCTCATTCAAGAGTACTTGGACTTACCAATATTTAAAACTAAGCACATCATCACCCTATCTTGGGATCTAAGATTATGCACACTCTTCTTAAAATCACCTCAAAGTGATTCTCAACATAGAGAAGTTCAAGGGAACTCAAAATAGGACCATTAAGGGCATTAAAACCTTACCAGCTAGGCACATTATCCCCCACTTGGGGTAAGCCCATTCAATTTTTCATTACCTCATGACCTTACTCGCCAAGGTCAAAGCAAGTCAAGACCAAACCTCCATATTCCTCAAATAAGAAGGTTTGACATTATTGAGGGTTCCCACTCTTAATCTTATGTCAAGGAGCCTACTAACCCATTCATCAAGAGGTACTACTCAAGCATCATAATTCCTCTAAGTCTAACACCTAAAGGAAACTTATAATGATCATGTTAGGTCATACTACCCAACCACATGAGGCCTTAACTACACCAAGAATACCAAGGGTAATTCCATATCTTATCACATTCTACCACAAAGTCTTAACAAGGCAAGTAGTTCCGGATTCAAACCTACAAAGGTCATCACCTTTATGGAACCTTCCAACCAACCTTGCCTAGGTACAATCTAAGAATTTCCTCAAATGGCCATACTTAAGATCAATCTTAAAAGACAACTAACCACTTCAAAGTAGGTCAACATCAATTCTTTCTTTATCTTTTAAGAGTGAAGGGGTACATACATCCCTTTATGTGAACTTTAGAGAAAAATAATCCCACTTATGGAATAAAACCCTTTCTTACCTTTTCCCCACTCTTAGAGTAGGTTCATAATAGGGGCTCATCAACTAGTCTTAAGGGTTCTCCCATTAACTGGCATACTTTATAATCACCTTACAAGGTAAGCACACTACCTACCCTTCTTAGTATTAAGCCTATACAAAAGACTCAAATCCACACAAGAAAAACTATGAAACATTACACATATTACAAGGCAATATTCATCTTTCACTATATACCACATTTTCTCCAAAGAATTTCAAGCCTATACCATAACGTTATACTATCATCATACATAATCATAAAAGAACCTATCATTCCACAAGAGGACTCCATTCAACTATAACAACTCTTAAAAAGCTATAACCATATCATAACATAACTTCTTAACATAACATCTCATTTCTCATAAATCACATATTGCCATAAATGCCATCATGTCAACACATTCAAAATTCACCTACGCTATACTCATCAAGTCATAACAACCATAATAAGCATCAAAAATCACCTTTTCTCCCTCAAGCTTTGAGACATCATACCTTCAAAGCAATCATAGCTAAAAGACCACCGGACAAAGGAAACATAACATAGAGAGATCATATAGTTTTAAGTTCTATGGCACGACACAAGAGTAGTGAAGAGAGTGAAACTCTATCGTCCTATAGCCTCTTGCTCATAGATGTGTCGCGACTTACACCGATGAAAAAGATTCTACTATACGTTGCATTATGAGACTTTGGACCCTAAACCACTTTCTGTAACCTTATGCTCTGTTACCATGTTTGTCACGACCGGAGAGAACACCCTAGAAGTAACATGGCGTACTTGACCTCTCGAAGGTCTTATACAAGCCCATAGACATCATTA
Organism: Solanum sitiens; assembly: GCA_016801875.1. NCBI lineage: Eukaryota > Viridiplantae > Streptophyta > Magnoliopsida > Solanales > Solanaceae > Solanum > Solanum sitiens. The sequence continues at coordinate 240,460 of JABWTJ010000916.1, read as the reverse complement.
ATCTCATTGTCATAAAAATTTATCAAAAAATTTAAAACATTTCATAGCACATCAAATGCTAGAACATCACTTCATATATATATAATATCATAAGTACATAGTTTAGACACTGTCTCCTTTTTCCATCTTAGACTCAATATCAATAGAGTAGAATAAGACATGACCCTTAACAACATAAAATAATAATCTAAGCTATTACATTAAGTTAAATAAAATCTTAGACATGAAGGCCCTTGAATTATAAGGACACTTGAACTTGGTAATAAGAATCCAAGATCCTCATTCTAGGAAAGATCCTCTAGCCATCACCACCTACACTTTGTGAAAAAAGATTAAAAAGAATGTTATTAGTACAAGACTGCTCTAAGTATGGCAACCATGCAAAAACATGTTTTTAAAGAGGACATTTATTTAGTAACCATGCATCATTCCTTTAGATACAACTTCATGAACAATTGATACAATAAGCACATATAGCTCACATACTTCATATGGACATGTACAATACTGCCACATATCACATTTAAGGCACATTAATCATTTCCATAACATTATATTTCTTTTACCTTAACTCTTTTACCCCAAAGTAATACTTTAGCAATACTTGGTGCAATATATGAATATCCATTCCTTCATCCACACTCAAGCATCACCTTAAGGTCACCAAGGTGAACATTCATACAAACTTTATTAACTCAAACATATATATTCATACAAGCATAACATAGCACGAAATGCATACTTCACATATTACCCAACACACTTCATGAACCACATATAATGCTCATTCACTTATTACTTCTTAATTATAACCCATTTTGTCTTTATTGTGATTCCAAGACAACATGCAAGTCAATACTACCAATATCATCATAATGAGCCTATAGTCGACAATTGCATAATTGAATTTCATTTCATGAATACATCATAAGACCTTACTTATAATCCCAATCAAAGCCTACTAGTGCAATGTACATGTGAAGCCCCATAACCTCACACATACTAAGTAAACCCACAAAGATACCACAAACATTATCAGTTACTTCATACCGCAACAAGACAAGTATAGCCAACTACATGCATATCAAGTAAGACCTTCATCATATAGAAACAATAGGATCAATACTATGCATATTATCATAAAAAGTAGACCAATGCCAAAATGTCATGGATGAGAGACATATACATCTACATATACATATAGAACTTCTTCCTACAATTCCCTTCAAGAGCTACTTGTACAATGCATTGGTAAAGTCCCATACCCTCACCTACACTAAGCAACTTCCCTTAGGTAGTCCTAGTTAGAGTTCATCGTCTTACTTCCATTGATCATTTTAAATTAGGGAAAATTAGCCTCAACCGACATTAGAAAATATAAGCTAAACATGGAATACCACAAGAAAAAAGGTGCTTTACATGCCAAGGTAGAACATGAGCATCATTATAGCATATAGGTGTTTACACTTGCTATGTCCTATGGGGGTAACATAGTTAAGGAACTAGGAGATGTGTAATTTAAACCCTCTATGCCAATTAGCATTGTAGTTTCCACCTTATGAGAACATTGGTGAACCTATATTCCTTTTTGCGAAGGGAAACTTATCATTGTCAAGTTTACTCGGTGGTAAGCTAACTTTCCCTTTTTGAAAATCCTTTAAGTCTTTATTGACATTTTTTCATAAAATAGGTTTTAGGAGATTAACCTGTCATATGCATAGCTCATAAGTTAATGACGAGAATGTCCTTTCATAAAAACCTAACTCATGTGAGAATATCCTTTCACATGGTCATTACATATTCATAGTATAGTCTAGTGTAGAGTACAATTGAGTAACACCTTTCAAAACACCCTACTTTACTAGATTATCATAACATGTTTCATTCATAGATTCATGTGTGTGTATGTGTACATATATGAGCAAACCTTTCATATAGACACATTAGACTGTACATGATCATTTTTCATTACTCATATAAATTACTTCATAACATAATATAAGATGCATAAGAGATCACTTCTAATTCCTTACAATCATACAATTATCATCATCTCATATTCACCATGTTCATAGCTTAATCATACATTCATACTCATTTAAATAGAGAGATAACCCTAGGAACTATCCTATCATGGTACACATGTTCAATGTATAGGTAAAATCCCATACCCTTACCTACACTAGGACACCTATCAAGTTATCCTAATTAAGATACATCTTCATACTTTCATGATCATAAAACACTTATACTCATGTATGGGATGTGTGTGTACATGTTGGTCTTCATGATCACATAAGAGCACAACCACTCTTCATGGATCACAATAGATATTCATATCCCTCAAATCATAAGCAACTCACACATAGAGTATTAGGGACTATAGACCACATACCCACATTATAGCATAAGAGACAATAACGTTTTCATCATCTGAATCTAAGACTCCTAATCATGCATAAGACCACACATTCATCTATAATTACATATCTAGGGGGTCATTCTTGAAGAGTACTTAATTAATGTTAACACATATAGACCACTCCTAACCCTACCAACCTCATTCACATTATCAATATACCTACATCATGATACTAGAATGGAAGACTAGACACATAACTTCATGTGTGTGATCATCATAACCACACTTCAAAAACATCAATTGCCTTCAAAGCCATGATCACAACATATAGAGAATAACAAGAATTTAGATACCGCCACCATAAGTGGACCATACCACACAATGTCAACTCCAAGACTACCATAAGGAATTTAGGTCAACTTACCAATTCTCCAAGCTTTGATCATAACTGATCAATTCCCAACAATTCATAACCAATTTACATAGATAGCAATATCAATTGTAAATACAACATAATTGAATAATAATCTCATCAACATCTAAACAAGATCACAAAACCCACATTATAGACTAAATTGATATATTTAGAGGATCATGGGTTCTTCATGGAATTAGATTTAAATTCATCTTAAAATAAGTAATTCATCATAAATCTATACTTACAATAATTTTGAAAACAATTTGTCAATGAACCCATGGCTAGACTAAAAGATAGGGAATTTGATAATGAAATCTCTTTGAAAGAACTGCTTTGATTAAAGGTTAACATAAGGATCAAGTATTACCGTTCCTTAATACAAGAGAAGACACTAAATTTGGAGAAGAAAACACTTGAAATCCATCTCCATAGGTTGTTCGTAAGCTTGGTCTCCAATGGAGGTTCTTGGGAGTTCATATTTGGGAAGGAAGGTTCAGAAAAAAATTGGGGAGTGCCACCGCGATGCGCAGCCATGTTCCTGATTTGAATCCATCAATAAAAGTCAAGTAAGACATAATTAAAAAGGTCCAACTAGTTTAGGGGTGTTTTGGGCATTTTGGGGATTTATTATAAACGGTGTTTAAGTCACTTTTTCAGCACTTCACCAATCAAAAACAAAACCTAAAATTGAAAATCAAAAGCTTTCCTTCTCTATATTCTATCTCCACCCAAATCCTCCATTGAAGAACTTTCAAGCTCCAAGGAAGAACACCAATTCTCCAAGTTTTCAACCCAAATTCGTGGTCTTGTCAATACTAAGGAATGGTGACCCTTTATCTAGAGTAAGATTTCTCTCTAGAGACAATTCTCAAATAGTTTTCAAGTTTCTAAAATATGATCTAAACCCCAATTCTTCCTCAAAATCATGGGTTCTTGCATTAAATGGTTTCAAAAAAAATTGTTATGATTTAGATATGGTTTAATATCAGATTTCAAGTGAAAAACTCCACAAACCCATGATCCCTTTAATTCCTTAATTTTGGCTTGTAAAGTGGGTTTGATAATTGTGATTTTTATGGATAGAATTGTATATAGATTGTTTTATAATATTGATTCTTATTGTTATCTATATCTATATATGTGGAATTCTTATTGTAAGGATGAGTTAGTGATCTTGGCCTTATGGGCATGATGATGAGTAAATTCTCTTGTTATATTGGAAGTTGAATAATGGTGAATTTTGATATTGGTGAATGGTGAGTTGACTCAATTGCTTAGTATTGTAGGATTTCTTTTGTATGGTTTGATCCACTTCTAGTTGAGGTGATTACTTCTTTTTCTTTTTATGATTGTGATCTTGATGTTTCTATTAGATTAATTAAAGGTTAGTTATGTTGTTATGTGAAAGATATGCACAATGGGAAGTTGGTATATGATGTTACGGTGATTATTTATAAAGCTATGAGATATGGTGAATGAAAGAATGTTTCCTCTAAATTTTTGTATGTGATGATGATAGACTATGTAGAATCTCTATATGTTGATATGGTGTATTGTTTAGGTATACCTAGGTGTCCTTACTTGATACATAAATGATAAATGAGGAATTCAAGATTATATCTTAAGCCATTAGACCTAAGCATGGTGCCCCTTATTGATGATTGTAGAACCCTAAGTGAAGGTGAAACTTTGAATATGAAAGAAGGTTAATAGAAGCCTTGAAGTAAAAGAACGTAATGATGTCCTTCTTGAGTGGAATGATGGACTTAGAAGTAGGTTTGGCTGGAATGACATGAAACCATCTCTAAGGAAGTCATAAGAGATATCCTAATAGTCCTTTGTTGGCAGCCCTAGTGGACCCTTCCTTGGAAAGAAAAAAGTATTAAGAGTTGGTATGACTTCGAAATGGTACCTTCTTTAATATACCTAGGGAATGAATAACTCTATGAGAACAAAGGAAAATCATAGAGTGAATATACTTGTGGTATTAGCTCTATTTTAGAAGAGACTAGAGTACAAAGAAGCCCTTGATTTTCCTTAACCATGTGCCAACATGGGATGATTACTAGTTCTATCTTTGGCAAGTGCAACACCTTCCACGGTGTGGGATCTTATGACACCGGTTCCATCCCTTACTAGTGTGGTCTATGTCGATTAATTCCTATTCTCATCATAGGGGATGTGCATGCTAATATTGGAGAAGTTCTACAACGTGTGGTTAATGGTATGGGACGCTATCTACACATTGCACGAGTAGGCTTTGAAAGTACTAGGATGAGTTCCCTAGGTCTCCTCAAAAACCATTATATGAATTCATCTAATTGTTTACATGTCTCTTAAATGGATTAATGAAATATGTTGACTTAGTGAAAGTATATGGTAATGTAAGGTTCCTACCTAGAGTTGATTTGAGGATTGCTCATGTATGCTTCAAGATGGTGTATTGGTGGTATCTTCATGTCTTACCTAGGTGAGTCTTAGAGTAACCTTAGGTGGAGAGTCTAATTCATGAAAAAGGGAATAATCTTACTATGGGTAATCTTGAGGATCATCTAGGTAGGTGTGAAGGGGTTGTATGGGCGGTTGCTTCATATCATACTTAGGTGTGTCTTAGGATAACCTTTGGTGGGAGGTCTATATGTGTACACGGATTTTAAGCAATTATAGATGTATAATATGTATTAGTTGAATATGTATTATATGTGAATAATGACTTGAAGGTGGTTCTTATACTCGTTTATGAGGTTTCTATAAAAAGAGCATGAAAGCATACTTTAAAGCAAATGTCCATTTTTGTATGGTTTTAATTGCATGTCACCATACTTAGTGCATTCAATGTACAAATTCCATATATTTTAAATTTCTACAAGTGTAGGTGGCATGTAAGTATTCTCAAAGAAGTTGACGCTTGGGAATAACATTCTCTCAAGACCGGTATGTCATCATATGTTCGAAGACATGGCTATGTTTAGTTTCCATTTTCAAAAGACTTTGTAATAGACTTTAATTTCTTTTAAATTGATGTAAGGGTCGTGACCCTATGATGGCTATGACGAGACTTAGTTCTTCCTTATGATTTTATAAAAGATTCTTATGAATAAATTTAATTCTGCACTACTTTTCATATATATGCGATGAAAGATGTCTAAGGGCTTGTATAGGACCTCCGAGAGGTCGAGTACACCATGTCGCTTCTGGGGGTACTCCCGGGTTGTGATAAACTTAGTATCAGAGCATAAGGTTGTAAAGTAGTCTTTAGGATTCAAAGTCTCATAAAAGACACATCTAGTAAAGTCTTGTTCATCGATAGTGAGTTGCGACACATCTATGCGCGATGGGCTATAGGACGATAGAGTTTCACTTTCTTCATTACTGTTGTGTTGTGCCATAGAGTTGAGGTTATAAGTGTCTTTTCCTAATCTCTTCTCTTGTGTTTGTAGGATATGAATATGAGAAGGATGCCCAGAAGAAAAGTTCATGAGGAAGTGGTGAATGAGAGAGTTCCTCCCCGAGGAGAACAAGTTCCACAAGGTGTTCAAGTCCCTCAAGTTGAACAAATCTCTATAGCTAATAAAGGTAATGATGTTCTAGTGGTTCCCCCAAACATGAATAATGAGGAGATTAGAGGAGCTCTCCTTACCCTTGCCCGAGATATGAAGACCCAAGAAAATCGAGATGTGGGTCCTAGGATTAATTCCCTTCAGAGTACCATGACCTTTAGGTTGAGATACTTTGTGAGGATGAATCTTCTAACTTTTCTTGGCTCTAAGGTGGGGGAGGATCCCGAAGAGTTTCTAGATGTTGTTTATAAAGTGTTGAGTTCTATGGGGGTGACTTGTAGGGAAAAACAAGAGTCATCTTCATACCAATTGAGGGATGTTTCTCAAGTGTTGTACACTCAATGGAAAGAATTTAGGCCGGTTGAATCGGGTCTTATCGAATGGGAAGAGCTTAAGGAATCCTTCTTAGGAAAGTACTTTCCCCGTGTGAAGAGAGAAGTTAAGGTTGAGGAGTTTATAAACCTTAGACAAGGTAACATGAGTGTGGAGGTGTATTCCTTGAAACTCACCCTATTGTCTAAGTATGATCCATCCTTGGTGTCTA